>JACXGM010016453.1:0-20458 GCA_016801145.1 Umbra pygmaea | reverse complement strand
GGAAACTATTTTGAAAACCTAAATTACATTCTATGCCAACCTATTTAGGGTGTTTTTACGTTTGAACTGCACGTTTTGTTATTAGGCTATATCTGTACTTGAATTACGTTGCTCCGGTACATTTCGTTTAGCGGATTTATGCGAGAACATTCCATACATTCCATAGCGTTCGAAATTATATTGCAACATTCACAGTTAATGTTAGGTAGGAGGATACTAACGGTTAAGGTTAGGCATTAGGTTACTAACGGTTAAGGATAGATATGACGTTACTGAGGTTAAGGTTAGAATTAAGGTTAGGGTTAACATTACAAAAACCGACGATCGCGTGTCTGCATGACGCACAACAAAACAGTACCGGTCTGGATTTGAACTCGCGAACACTGGGATGCAAGTCGCGGATTTATACGCCCATCCACCATCCCGACCTCCGCCAAAAACTATGCTATTTACATGCTACATCATGATCTTCTAATGGTCATATTGAACGTTATTCGAGTGTTCAATTTAGTTCCCTACAAACGTAATTGACCCTCTCATACGTTCATATTTGACATATTTCTGTTTTACAAAATAGTTCCCTCAGAACGTATTTAATGTGATTTAGGGCTGTATCTTTTTGAGGAAAATTTTAAATACAATTAAGCAGACAATATTTTCACCAGTTTTTTTTCTCCCTTCCCAATGTGTCAAGGCTAATTCTCCTTTAAGCCTTGTCAACAACTCACCAGCAGGTGCAGAGAGGTCAAAGATCCATAACATGCTTTCTATAAGTACTGTTGCCAAGCTGTCTGATTCTTATCACACTTCTCTGTCAACACGGAAGACAGTACATATGTTGGAGGTTTACACATTCACCAACTATACAACTGTAATTTAATTCACAGATCTCCGACCTGCACACAAGGAGTCAGTCGAGTGAAGTTACGAGTTAATTGTGCACAACTACTTACCCATCTACCCAGGACAGCACTATATGCACAATGGATTTTCATATTTTTGATAGAAATTCATTAAGTTGGCATTAAATTTATTAAAACATATTTCCAGAACATTACCATTGCTGGGACTAATTCTAAATTAGCATTTTATAAAACAGTTTAAAACAGTTGAGAATGTTATAACTCAATTGAGAATATTCTAGCAGCGGGAATGAAGTAATTTCAAACTCTGAGGCCTATGGCTTGTTATGTTAAGTGCTAATCTATGCATTCAGCACAGTTGTCCATCTCTGGGTGCATGTATAGAACCACACTGTTGAACTTCTACTGGTCTAGCCCAGAATGTTCTACATGAGCTCCTGCCATATCAGTGCATGCCACTAGGCTAGCAGATCAGTGGGACACATGATAAAAAGAAAGACCAGTTCATGCTTAGATGTAGAATATGCTTGTCTAAGATGCTTGCATGTCTAGGATGACCACTGATGATATGAAGGCCAAGGTCACAGGAAGGAGGAGTGGACAGTTAGAAGGGCTTCTGCATAATGCTGGAATGTGCTAGAATGTCTTAATGACGTGGTTCCCAAATACTATAAATAGCAATTTGTTGATCGGGGGCAATCAGAGTAGACACCTAACAAGACCAACCTGTTGTGAAACTTGCCCCCATCCCCCAGTATTGCCTGGAGAGTGTGTATTAAACAGACAACTCAACTGTTATCCTGACTCAAGGCTTGTTATTAAACAAAGGAGCTTTTCCAGCAATGTTACTGCCCTCTACACCACCGACGTTGCACATATCTGTCACCATTGGAAATGACTGACTTTAATTAATTAATTTATCACCTACAACGCAGAGTGACATTTTCAGAAGATATTAACTCAACATCCAAATGATGAAACTTGATCCACAATCATGTTTTGACTATATTTCTAAATAATTCAATGCCACCTTGGTAATAATATATAAAATGTATTCATTTTAATCAAAACACCTGTAAATTCCTGGATGTTCTAAAACCTTTCACCTATAGTGGACATTGTCACAAGAGTTTTGCAAAGTTGGTAGAATAGTATTTAAAGTTATTCACATTTCTAATTGCTGCCAAATTACATAAAAAAGGCTTTCAAAAGAGGGAGCCAAACAAAATCAGGTGGTACAGGTTACAATGAAACTTCTTTCTATTTCACTGAGATCAATCAATCTATTGTGTTCAAACAGAAGAGGTACAAAGAACAATGAAGACCCTTTTTATTTTTCAGTGACTAGTATTTGCCTCTAGAGTGTGAACAGCTGACTCAGAAAGCTAGTATCTACATACTGACAGGGAAACTGATAGGGAAATATGAGCACAAGACACAAGGGCACCATGATTTCAATACAGCCGACTACACTCAGCCAAACACCAATGTCTGCTTTAGCCTCAACCTTGAGAATGTGCGGTGAACCTTGACGGGTCTTAGTAAAAAAAAAACTACAATCGGCCTTAAAAATGGACGAGAAGATTAAGTATAATCCTCTAACACATATTTTGTTCATAGGTCTCATCAACCTGGAATCTGATCCCGATCAGATCTTTAACAGGCAATAAACTACTTGACAGACACAACTACCGTAATAATTGAAATGTGACAAGATGAGTCAATCCCGTCTGACATCCTTGTTGTATCCACCGAGGACAGTGCTAGATCTTAAGATATATGCTTTTTGTCCCATAGTGATTTGAAAATGTCTAAAGCATGGCTGTTCATTTTCCCAGATTTACATTCTAATTAATTTATCCCATTTTTGGTATAACAATCCAGTTTTGCAGGAGAAAAGATGTATTACAACGGTTCTACTTTGGTTTATTTGTTCATTGTTCTGCTATTGGTTTTTAATTACATGAGGTAAAAATGTGTCAATTTCCCTCCTCTCTTACTCAGTAACCTCTTATGTAAACAATACTGTTGGTTTCCATGGCAAAGGGGAAAAGAGGCCTTGAGGAAATCTACTGGCCTGGGGGATTAAATTGAGGAAAATCTACCAGTAATTTTGTCAAATAATAACATGTTCCCTCAACTTGTTGATGATTTAGAAATTCTTTACTGAGGACAACTATATTTAGTTTTATAAAATCAATGCAAGGAATTGTTTTGATTTTCCTTTATGATGATGTGATGATTTAAAAATGTATAAGGTTAGTCTGTCATTCTAGGATGCATGCAGTTTTACATGTTGATAACTGAAAACAAACCTTTTGATTTCGTCTCCATCCTATTCCTTGCCCAACCAGCTGGGTTCTCTTGTTCCCCTATTCTCAAGTCACAGAACCGTGTCATGCAAACCTATATTATCATGCGCTTTTCAGACCCCTCTAAGTTTAGTTTTTGAGGCTGTAGTGTAGAGGACTCAGAAGGTCATGTATTGTTGCACTATTGTGTGTAGACTAAGTTAAATTAGTGATAGGATTAAAAACCTAGCCATGTTTGTTTGCGTAGAATGATACGCAGACGATAAGCTTGTGAAACACACAGATTACACATTCACACACCTTCAACAAAATGTTACTACAAAACCAGTTAGAGGTTGAGTATGTGTTCAGTCACAGAATAATAGCATTCAAATCCATAGTAATTGCAACATTCTTGAATGTCCTCTGTCTAGACATGTAGCTTATTAATTAACTTTAAGGTTAGAGGCTTTCTTACAAGTACTGGATTTATATCTGAGGAGTGGTGTAAGAAAATTGGCAATATGTGTCTTATGCAAGTCAACTTGCTTTTGAAACAGGATGGTTGCATTTACACTAACAGACAATTCCTGTTTTTTTTCAATTTTTTCTAAAAGAGTTCTAAAAGTTATTTTATTTGTCAAAATGAAACAACAATTAGTAGAGAAATATCAGAATTCATCTGTAAACATAACAGTTATTACTACACTTAAATTCCCTATAATTTCAATGGAGACAGATCTCACTCCAATTTCTTTGGTATATGTGCAAATAACCATGTAATGATGTTTGTACCTAATGTTGATACTGTGCATGGGGAGGCAGTTAGCTTCTAGTCTACTGTGGCTTCTAGCATACACAGTGAGGCTTGTTGGTACTGAACACTACAGTAGCTCAAAAAGAGTTCAGGGCTCTTTTTACAATATAACATGTACATCTTTAGTAATTAAACAGATTCTCATATTCACAGCACTTAACAGAAGCAAGAAGTGCCTTGCTCAAGGACTGCTTGTAGGATTCAACCTAGAAACCTTTCAGTTACCTGCCACCCATAGAAATGTTTGCATATTCTGTACGCCATTTACCCTTATAGGACAAGAAAACAGATAAACATGAAAAAACAAGAACTCACCCTTAAAGACAAAGTTGTAAGACTCATCAGAACCCATGAAGTACTCCTGAAGTAGAGCAACCACACAATGTGAAGCGTTGTCTTCTATCTACAGCTTTCAATGGATTAGGGAGAAAAATGAAAGATGACACTAAATCAGAAGCCACACACCCTAGTCTTTAGTTTTGATAAGAGCACAAGGATTCACACAAATGTGTTGTGTTAAATGCTTTGCCAGTCGCGTATCCCCCCTCTGTGTTTTGATAAAGACTTTGTACTGTACAAGGAAGGAACTGGCTGTGCCATTTATTCAGGAAGTACTACTGAGGAGAGTGATAGGGGATTGGAGTGCTTGGTGCTGGTTCACGGCTGGTTGAACAGGTAGAACGACCGCAGGTGCAGCTGTTTAAAGAAAAGAAATACAACTACATGCCACCTGCTGGAGAAACCCAATCAACTTGTGTAGGAAGTTTTTATCTTAAATGTAATGTACCTGGATTATGCCATGTTGATAACTGGGTGGAATTAAATGCATGTAAATGTATAAAATATTGAATTATGAATCTAATAATCTGTTATTTCTATTTATTTGTATTTAATATTATCCAATAGGCACAATTCTAGTAGTAGTAATGGTAAACATGCATTGGAGGAATAACTGTAATTTTACCCCTAATTCATGAAAATATATACCGGTACAATATTTTAAGGTTAATATATAAATAAAATAAATTGTTGGCAATGGTTTGCTATTGTAAGTGATTAATTCAAGATACATGCATTAAATCAGTATCATACCTCAGTCATGGAATCTCAGGTTTGAGCAAATGGTAATTAAATGGGTAATATTTTGATACATACCATGGCAAGAAAATGTATGTGAAACCTTTGGAATTACCTGGATTTCAGCATAAATTTTTCCTAAAATTGAATCTGATCCTCTTCTAAGGAACAACAATAGACAAAGTCTGCTTAAACGAATAAACACAAACAATTATATGTTTTCATGTCTTTTAGACCAAACCATCCACACATTTACAGTGAAACAAATAAAGAGTTAATAACTGGCTGACCCTCCCCTTTGGCAGCAATTACATTAACCAAATGTTTTCTGATGTTGTGAATGGGACCAGCCCAAACTGTTTCAATTCAGCAATATTCTTGGGATGTCTGGTTTGAATCGCTTTCGAGGTCATGCCACAGCATCTCAATTGGGCTGATGTCAGGACTCTGAATGGACCACTCCAGTAGACATATTTTCTCCAGTTGAAGCCATTTTGCTGTTGATTTAAAACTGTTGGCCATTGTACTGTTGCATCACCCAACTTGTTTTGTATCTTCAATAGGCGGAAAGATGTCCTTACATTCTCCGGAAAACTATCTTGATAAATTTGGGAATTAATTTTTCTGTCAATGATAGCAAGCTGTCCAGGCTCTGTGGCAGCAAGGACCTGAAGGCTGCAAAGCAGCCCCAAATCATTAACATCCAAACCATCATCCACCATACTTTACAGTTGGGATGAGGTTTTGATGATGGTAGGCTTCGCTTTCTTCTCCACACGTAGGATTGTATGTTCCTTCCAAACATCTCAAACTTGTTTTTATCTGTCCACAGAATATTTTGGAACATCTAGGTGCTCTTTTGCAAAATTCAGGTGTGCAACACTGTATGTTTTGTACAGCAGTGGCTTTCTCCATGGTGTTCTCCCATGAACTCCCTTCTTTTAGTGTTTTACATATTGTAGATTTATCAACAGAGATGTTAGCATGTTGCAGAGATTTTTGTAAGTCTTTAGCTGACGTGTCTCTTAACCTCATTGAGCATTCTATGCTGTGCTCTTGCAGTCATCTTTGCAGGACAGACACTCCTACTGTAGTGATTGAAGCAACACT
This sequence comes from Umbra pygmaea, assembly GCA_016801145.1. Lineage (NCBI taxonomy): Eukaryota > Metazoa > Chordata > Actinopteri > Esociformes > Umbridae > Umbra > Umbra pygmaea. The sequence goes on along the minus strand of JACXGM010016453.1, from coordinate 14,300 downwards.
CCGAAACTTTCTCCATTTAAAGACAATTTGTCTTACCATAGACTAATGAATACAGATTGTCCATTTCAAACAGGAACAAAGTTGTAAAAACTTTATTTCTTTTATATTGCAAAAATATAAAGAAATAAAATTGTCAATGGGCACAACCCATTTTATTTTTATACAGTATATATATTTTAATCTGTGCTTTCGTGTGTAACAAAGGACTGTACCGTGCAGGGATTCATCAACAATTAATTGCTTTAACATACTTTTAAAACATTGATAAAATACAGTTACTGCATTTGTAAGCTGTTCGTTTAAAGAGAAATTAGTTTAATTGTCATGACTCAAAATTCTACAAGTAATCTCATTGTAAAACATGTCTTGAGAGTTCTGCAACCACTAAATATTAACTCAAACAAACAGAAAAGAAATTCCAAATGCCGTTTATTTAATAGGTTAGTAAAGAAAAGAAAACAAACAAACAAACAAACAAACATCAATGACGATTACATATTATACATGAATTGAAAAAAAAAAGATTATCCATAAATATTTGTTAGAAAAGAATATCATACATTCGTCTGTTGCTGCCACACAACATTTGACAATTTGGAAAAAAGGCTGCACATTTCATTGACAATTTTCAGAGCCAGTACATCATAATTTGAGGTTGACTTCTAATTGGCATTTGAACAGCATGCCAAAAAACTCCAAATGTTTAAAATGTCAAGCATCAATCAAGTTGGAGCATGAGGAGTTAACAGAAGATAAACATCAGTTCATATATACTGTGGTGGTTCATCAGGTAAAGCCTTCACATAATGCACAACTCAACGTATTCATTGGACTTCTGAATCATACAATGCTTCATCTTCAGAGAGACAGAATTGGAGAAGCTGTTCTCCGGCCAAAGACTTTTATGATGCAGCTACTTGCGTTAAAGGCTCCTCCAGATATAGTACTAGCGCTTCAGCCTACAAACACCACACAGACAGGAGATATATGCTGAGTACCACATGCAGACATGCTCTGTGGGCATGGCTCTAGAAAATACAAATACGGCACTTGTTTGGTCTATTAAAAAATTAGTCATTACTGCAGCATGTCCAAAACTAGTTGTTGGGACCTCATCTGTTAAGATTATAGATATAAAATTGGTGTCGTTGGAAAATTTCCTAACATGTGACTACAATGTCTGACTTTGAAAAGCTCTGACGTGACATGTATGCACATCCATCCTAATAGTTGCAGCAAGTCACATATGCCATAATCAGAACTGTCTAATTAACAATTGACTTGACTAGCATAGCCCCAAATTGAAATGTTTAAATTATGCAAAAATAAATTCTATAAGGGTTGTCAATTGATTGTCATTGCCCCAATTAAAGAAGTACAAAGATTGACTGTTGATTAGTACTTTGGTTATATGGTTGGGGTCACTAGTATTCTCAGATATCAAAACAGGGTAATGAGCAGACATTTTGGAAACAGTGTTCTGACACACTGTGGACAGTAAAACATTGAATAAGTATTCCTCCTCACCTTGGCTTTGAGCATTCCAAATCCCACGGTCTCTTTGGCATACATGCACAGGAGTAGGTTAGCTACCCGTGTGATGGCCACCCTGCCTTCCTACAAAAAGAGGATTAAAAAGGATCAGCTAAAAGTAAAAACACTCAAATCCACAGTTAATGAAGACACTGCCAAACAAGGTACCAACTACCGTGGTCTGAGACAATTTTGTAAATGCTATAAACCTATATGCATGCAATAAATGTTCTCTGGAGCTAGAATAGTTTTGTTACAACCAGGCCATATACTTGAAACTGTCTAACCATGCAATCCATCAAAATAAATTTGAGTTTGTCTTCGTTGAATGCTTGATGACCATTCTTGTCATAGGCCGCCCAGATGTTGCTTGCGATGGCAGCTGTCACTCGCGCGTCGGTGTCCCCATAACCAGAATAAGCCAACAGAGATCCTTCGTTGTTTAATAATCTGAGGGCAGAAAAGCAATTAGAGTACGTTAGCAACACTAGTGTTAGCTACAATTATCTACAGTAGATGGTTTCATTAACTCCAAGGGCCGGTGTCATGCCTCATCGTGGACAAGGATTAAGACAATGCAATGGAGATTTCCATTAAACTTGATTATTTAGTTCAGGACTAGATTTAAGCGGTGTCCGCGAAACCGACCCCAAGTGTTAAGTATCTTACAGACAGTACAGTACCTTGCTAGCTATAGCTACCTAGCTTAATAAAATAAACTAGCTAAGGTCGGACTCATATTGAAGCACTCAGTAGTGGACTACTTACAGTGTGCTTTGCACCCCGCTTGTGTTTGCCTGACTAAGAACTTGGGTCAACGCTTTTGGCCGTAACATGGTTAGATCTGGCAAAATCTTGCAGTGACTCGAGATTATCAAGAAATATTTGCTGTGGTCCAGGTCTGTCTTTTTCCACAACACAGTCAGCTGATTCCTTCCATTTCCTGATTCAAATTGTAATGCATTGTGGGAACAGCTTTGGCGACGTTACAGAGAAGGCTGCGTTCATGAACCTACGACGTTCTGGAACGTTCAATTAAAACAGAAACGGAACAATGATGTACGGATACGCTTCAATGTTACCATACACAAAATCTGAACAAGCAGAAGGTATTTACCTACCCGCATTGGTCAAATAGAAACACATTGTCTTTGCCAAACACAATGGATACCCATATACTGTAGGCGGTTTGTATGGAAAGCCATTTTTGTCAATATTAAATAAATAAATATGGCTATGAAATAAGTCCTTAAATAAATAAATGACACAATAAATATATAAATATTTAAATATAAATATATAAACGCAGTCCAATAAAATAAATAAAGTTTTTATTTCATAATGGTGTTTTTCAAAGGAAACCTTTTATTTATTTCGGGGGACTTTTATTTCATAATTCCACATTTATTAATTTCAAGGCACTCTTATTTCATAATGACACATTTCATAATATCCATTTGTTATATTCAAATGAATGGGGCGTGGTTATCTCACAGATTCAAACACACAGCACCGTATGTTTGACCATTGAAATACTCGGGCCAATAAGTGATCTTGAAAATATAGACATAGATTTTGAAGTTTTAAATAGTTTTAGCGATTGAGCTCCGTGTTCGTGTGGAAGATGTCATAAGCTTATGAAGATATGATCGCTAACTATGTGTTATCTGGTCTATCAACCTAAGAAATCGCGGATCTGTTTGTTGTGTCACATGATTCAGAGGAGATCGATTTATCAACCTGAGAAATCGGTGATCTGTTTGGTGTGTTACCCAGCACAATTCAGAGGAGATCTCTAAATCGTGCATTGTGACACACCAAACAGATCCGCGATTTCTCAGGTTGATAGATCGATCTCCTCTGAATCATGTGCCACACCAAACAGATCCGCGATTTCTTGGGTTGATAGACCAGACAACACAAAGGCAGTGAGCATATATCACTTGCAATTTCCATAGGCATTAGGCAGACGTCCCCCACCTGTGCTTGAAGGTTCTATGACATCTTACACACAAAAACAGTGCTCAATCGGTCTTAAACTAATTAAAACTTTAATATATTTGTCTATATTATCAAGGTCACTAATCCGCCCCGCCCAAGCATTTCAATGATCAAACATACAGTGCTTTGTGTTTGAATCTGTGAGATAACCACGCTCCATTCATTTGAATATAACAAATGGACATTATGAAATGTGCCATTATGAAATTAGAGTGCCTTGAAATAGGCCTAAATAAATGTGGAATTATGAAATAAAAGTCCCCTGAAATAAATAAAAGATTTCCTTTGAAAAACACAATTATGCAATAAAAAACAATTTATTTATCTTATTGGACTGCGTTTATATATTTATATTTAAATATTTATTGTGTCATTTATTTATTTCAGGACTTATTTCATAGCCATATTTATTTATTTAATATTGACAAAAATGGCTTTCCATAGGTTTGAAGTAAAGCCATTGAGCGAGAGCATTGTGTCAATGGAGGGTAAAAACTGCTACAGTCACGTGGTATGGTCACGTGGTTCATGGGTGTCAAAAGTTCTAATCAGGTGATTTTAAAAGGTACCATATGTAGTTTTTGACCGCTAGGGGTCTCTCAATCAAAACAATAACACTACAGATATTTTTTCAGAACAATAGCTCTTGTTTTAATTCATTGCAATAATCATTGGGGATTCATTATGAAGCTAGTGAATTGTAACCAAATGCAATTGTATTGTGTGTAAAGAAACAATAAGAGCATGTGATAGCAAAAAATTATAATTTAACATGTTTTTAATAACTTTATTGCTATAGAATACCGGACTTCCGCTGGAAAGCATAGTGTGCCATGCGGCCCGTGCCTGGTGTGGCCCCAGCATGACAATGAATGACTTCCGCCGCAAGGCAATGGGTATGACATGTCTGGTGGATATCTGGCGTTACAGTCATAGACATGGGTTTAGGAAACACATCAACTTCAGGACAGTCTCCTGATTTGAATTTATGCAATTCATTGTCCACCATTAACTAATAAATAAAAGCATATCGTTCTATGAACCCAACAGGAGGAGGAATTGATTTTTGTGTATTGAAGTTTCTACAATGACTCATTATGTTGTTGGGCATTGCTTGTGCTATCATGTGCATCTGCCTATACTTTCATAAAGGACTTGGCTGCAGTCTCCTATTCCACTGTGCCCTGCAAAGCGACACACACAGTTCCATAATTAACTGCCTAAAAAATAAAAAAAATATCTTTTTGTACATTGTGTAAGTTGCTGAGAAGAAAATGACATAAGAGCGGTCAATGGAATCCCATATCACCAACCGATTGAGGGCTGGATCCAATCTCACAACGAAAATCAAAGTAAACAATTGAATTTCATCACAGCAACTCATAATGACTCAGTAGTGTGTATGCACTCCCGACAACATCTGGGCATGCTCCTGATGAGATGGCGGATGGTGGCCTAGGGGATCTCCTGGATAGTATGATGTGCTACTTAGTGGCGTCGGATGTATGGATATATATAACGTCCCAGAGGTTCACAATTGGATTCAGGTCTGGGGAACTTGAGGGCCAGTAAATGGCATCAATGCCTTTGTCATTCCAGAACTGCATACAGATCTGACGATTTCATCCCGGTACCTAACAGCAGTCAGCGTACCTTTGGCTAGCAGTTAGTTCTGTTCAACACTCCTAGGACAGCTATGCCTCCCCAGACCATCACTGACCCACCGCCAAATGGTCATGCTGGATGATGTTGCAGGCATAGTGTTCACCAAGGCTTCTCCAGACTGTCATGTGTGCTTAGTTTGAAACCTGCTCTCATCTGTGAAGAGAACGAGGGGTCAATGGCAGACCTGTCAATTCTGGTGTTCTCTGGTGATTGCCAATCGAGCTGCGAGCACAGGTCCGACTAAAGGACACCGGGCCCTAATGCCACCCTTGTGGAGACTGTTTCTGACAGTTTGGTCAGAAACATGCATACCAGTACCCCGTTGAAAGTAATTTTGTAGGGCTGTGGCAGTGCTCCTCCTGTTCCTCCTCAAACAAAGGAGCAGATACCGGTCCTGCTGCTGGGTTGATGCCCTTCTACAGCCCTGTCCAGGTCTCCTCATGTAACAGCCTGTTACAATGGGCTGCAGGAAGCGCCTCATGTTACCAGTAGTGACAAGGACACTAGGAAAGTGCAAACCTGAAGACGAATCAGTCAGGAATGATAAGAAGAGAGCAATTGTAAGTGCCCACCACCTGCAAAACCATTCCCTTTTTGGGGGTTGTCTTGCTGTTTCCTCTCCAGTGCACCTCCAGTCACTTTCAGTTGCACCAAAACAGGTGACGTTGATTCACAACCGCTTATGCAAAACAATATATCATGATGATTGTGTTCCCTACATTTTGCACATTGTATAACTTTTAACTTAAGATGTAAGAAAATCATGTTTAACATTTTATCATCATATAGTAAAACCAAGAAACTCAAGCTGCAAAAGGGTAGACCTTATAAAAATGTAATGCTTATTGAATATTACATTTCAGTCCACAATTAATTTAAATATTTTCAAGATTGGTCTTTTTAATGCTCAACAAGCAGATATATTGTCACCACTATAACTTTTCCCCTTCCAAACAAATATTCTCATACAAGTTGCACAATACCGCCATACCATTTTATACATATACACAATGTAGATTATTGTTCGTGTATGTTAGAGCTACCCAGTAACACAAACTACACATCAACATCATATATACCTGAATCACACGTTTGTGCTGGTCTGGCATTGAATTCACTTTTTTGTTTTGCTAAAGGGCGCAGATTCGTCTAGGCACGGGCCAGTGAATTTGTACTATCAATCCAGTACAGTGTGTTAAATCTGAGGTATACAACTGTGCATTTGGAGAAGTGGGGAAAATGGGAATTCAGCAGAGGCACAGTGCTTCACTCCAGGATAATGACAGAAAACAACTAGTGTACAACAGACCAAAGACACATTTGACATTGGTTCTTAAAAGGTATTATTAAAGAAGAAAACATAATGAAAGAACTAATAAAAAGGCAGAGCTGAACAGATTTAGTACTGTCTGCAACTTAACTACAGCTTTAAATCTATGACATTTGTACACAATCTCTATAGACAAATTATTTTTCATTACATGGTTGAACCAATAAATGTTTTAGGCACTATCCCATTGCTTTTATGAAAACACATAAAATGGTTAATGTAAAAGCTGTATGCATTTTTTTAAACAGCTCAGATTCAAAGAATGTATTCAATGTTCTTATTTCCCAAACAGACCTCAACTGTGAAATTATTTAACTGTCTGACCGAATATCCTTTGTATGAACTTCCACTTTGAAAACCTTCCCCAAGTTATCTGAGCCATAGGAACAAATGTATTGAACAAATACAGAATCCAACAACCTTGTTCACGGTCCACCAGATTTAAAAGAAAACAAAGTATACATCAGAGATATGGTAGTCTAGAAAAGAAAAAGTAATTACAACAACTTTTGTAATAAATACAATTTAACCAGGTATGATTAAGGAGCGAGTGAAATTAAGTTAAACCACACAGGTTGTCATCACAGAGAGTCCTGACCTACGATATTAACGCCCAGTTTCCTCCAAATGTACACTCTTGATACCGGCTAAACAAATTCCATTAACTTGTCAGTCTCATGCATGTCCAGGCAATGAGCACTGTCATTTGAGTAACCCCCATGGTCAGCCAGGGAAGTGGCTGTGTTGGTGATGGCGTCACATCACAGCAATGACATCATGCCACAGGGCTGATATCTCCAAAAGAAACTGGAATCTGAAACCCTCACCCTGCCCCTCCCCTTTCAACATCAGCCAGAGACATGAATTGGTAACTGGTATTCAATTGAGTCTATGGGGCTTGTCAGACAGTTAAAAAGGACTGTACTCATTTGTATTCACCCACTCTAGCCCTCCCCCGAACTTCACCCGATCGAACCCTGCTTCCTCCCCACTGTGACGGAGGGGGAGTGAGGAAGTTAGGAGGGCTGGGAGCCCAGCAGTCTCTCGATGGCAGCGTTGATGTCTCCCCCCGTGGCAATGAGGGCCTGTAGGTTGGCCTCACGATTGATGAAGCCCATGGAGCTGAGCTGATCCAGCTGCTGCTCAAACCGCACCTCCAGGTTCACTGACTGAGTCTGCAAGAAGGAGCACAGAGTTTCGTTTAGATCAAGCTGCATGCAGAGTGCTGCCGGGGTCCTACTGGTCATAATGCCCTGCAATGAAGGAATGCCTTGTTGCCCTAATGGCTGAGGGGACTTAGTAGTTATGGAGTCCATGTGATTCCACTGTTCAAAAGCAGGAAAATGCTTATTATATTAAGGTATGAGTGAAAGTACTTTACAAAAATCTATTGTTGTACACTCAGTAAATTTTGCTAATTTTCTGTTTTTTTATCTTTGTCATTGTGTAGCTGCCCTTTGAAAGAGACTGGGAGAAATCCCTGGAGACCTTGTACAAATATAGAAAAATGCTTGTTAGTCAGGTAAGAATAAATGGGCTCATAAGGACATTAAAACCTAATGGTGCCATATAACTCGAAAATAGAAATACTAGCAAATTTTATAAACGGCAAAACAGAAGTCCTAAACACACAAAAAATAGCAAAGGTCAAATACTAAGCAGAAACCCTAAAAAGGTTTTTGCAACTCAGACATGTACCGTTGAGCCACCTCCTCCAGTAAACAGCTGTAACATCTGCTGCATGAGCTGTTGCTGCTGATGGGATGGGTTGATGGCAGCACTTGGATTTGATCCTTGTGTTGGAGGAGGGTTCTGTGGGGCTACACTGCCTCCTGTGGTTGGAGGAACCAATGGCATCCCAACAGGAGCCAAACTATAGAAAAATACATAGTTGCAAAATACCCATGAACATAAACTAATCAACTGTTTCTGTAACAATTAGATTTACAATGGTTTTTACTTTAAAGAGATCAAGTTCACAGTGCAAACAACTGAGCTGCCCCGTAGTGTGGTTCGGTTTTGATTATGTGCACCATTGCACAGCTAATATTTCAGCAAGTGCCTTTATTCAGTGTGACTTATATCAGAGGGTGCATATGGGTCATTCCTGCAATGCGGTGCCATATTAAATGTTTCATGTGCTTTCATAAAAATGTCATGGTTGACTTAAGTGTCAGGAAAATATATTGGCCAAATTTAAGCACTAAAAGGGGAGCTAAAACGCTAAAGGGACACTTCTTTGGTATATACAGATGTTGCTTGTCTAAAGTGTTGATTGAGGGGAGGGGTTGTACAGAGTTACACCATAAGAAATTTAATTACATTTCTGTGGGATTTTTTTAAAGAAAAAAATTACAATTAGTAATGTTCCGGTGAGCACATCCAAATTCATCCAAAGCATTTGCCTTGGTTAACCCACTGTAGGTACAACAGCGTATTTCTCAATCATTAAAACAACTAAATTCTGAAGTTAAATGTACTATTTGTTCCGCTGTAACAACTTTCATACAAAATAAATGTTCCATCCAATCTCCCTTTACTTTTAAAATTCCTTTTGATGCGCAACATACCACACGTCTTGAAACTAAATTCAAATAAAACCAATGATGTTACAAGCGGCCTCGTTGGTTTAAGGGTTGCGAGCTAGTCTCTCGTGCAAAAGATCAGGGTTCGATTGCAGTGCTGTACCTATGTAACATTTTGTTATTATATCAGATACTATGCATTACAGCTATTGTTTTATTAGAGATTGCTGTTTTCACTTTGGTGTATATAACTAAAATCTTTGAAGATGATCACTTGATGTTTCTTGGAATTTTTTTTATATACTATTCAACATATTTCAATATAAATAAAACCAAATAATTGTCCCATATAAACTGCCTTTGTAATTTTTAAAATAAACTTCTATACTGTCTACAAAATATGTACTGGTGTGAAAAAGTAATGCTTATTTTATGTATACTTTGACATTGTAAGTTTCCAAACCCCACGGTGACTGCATTCACAAGAAATGGAGTGTCCGTGAATGTTTTTCAAATGTAATCGTGTTTTAAAGAGGCAGTGACAATATATTCAATCAAATTAGATAATAAAAAGTTATTAAAACATATAAAAGTATTATTTTTGCTCTCACATGCTCTTATTGTTTCTTTACACACAATACAATGGCATTTGGTTAGAATTCACTAGCCTTATAATTAATTAAAAGAAGCGCTGTTTTTGGAAAAACAAAAATCTGAGTTTGCGTTGCTGGCATAATAGTGTTATTGTTTTCATTGAGAGATACCTATCAGCCAAAAACAACATATTGTACCTTTAAGAGAAGCATTCTATAATAATACAATTACAATAAAAAATGGATATCCCTAGGAAGGATTTGAACTCAAACTCTGCATCAATGGTAAAAGACAAACCTACTACCTTACTGATTTCGGCAGAAAACATTACTGATGTACTTCTCACTCAGGAAGCATTGCGTTTTCTTTTTTAAGCGGTCTAGCGCCACTATGCATCGGTAATAGTCAATTTCATGTTACCTAAATATACAGATTGGTGATGCGGTGTGAGTATGGACAAATAAGACGAGCAAAGTCTGTCGCTTTTGTAAGACAATCAGGTGTTTCATACACATTTAAGAACAGGGAGCACTAGATTTGAATGTTCTCACAGAACATGCCCCAATACTACATAGAGGGAGAACAAAAAAATTATTTAGTTGTGTTTTGCAAAATTTGTGGCATACCAATTGAGCTACAAGTACTTTTGGAGCGAAACGTACAGCATAGTGCCAGAGATCTGCATCTCAGTTGCAGGTCATGGGTTCTCCAGCAGGTTAGTGACCCGAACCATACCTCAAAATAGCACCCAAAAATTCAAGAGAAGACAACAGTGGACCATTCCAAAGTGGCCTTTTATGAATTCTTATCATTATTATGCACAAGCGGCAACCTGGAACTGCTGACCACAATGCAAAAAATGCAAAAATAAAATAAATAAAAACTGGGATCTCAACCATCGCAACACTCAAGGCCTCGGTATACTCGACGTTGCTGGCCTGTGGCATGAAAATGTGACACCATGGGAGCGCCATAACTAGTTATACTTGCGCGTGGTTGTCGCGACACTAGTTGCAGTCTTCTCATGAACAGAGGTGTCGCAACTGAGGAAAGGCTACCGACTTTGCTATTTCTACAGACTAGAAGAAAAAAAGGTAAACAATGGCAGAACTGGCAGCAGCATTGACATCAACGTCAACAGTGGCTAAGATGACATTGGATTCAATGGAAGAACAGCTGCTTTTGAGCCTGCTTGCAAAGAAACAAAGAAAAAGGTGGAATGTTCATCCTCTGAACAACGTCAGACATAAATATGGTGAGTTCAATATGCTTGTGAAACAAATGAGAATGATAGATGAAGATAAGCATTTTGAATACTTCAGAATGTCTGCAGAACAATTCAATGACTTACTTCGTCGGATCAAGCCTGTTATTGCCTTGTCAGTGCCACTGAAAATAAATAGTGGAGCACGACCTCTGGTCGCGCACTTAAAATCCTGGCACGCAAGCGAGATCTACGTCATTTTGACATCACATTGGCCCACGACAGGTCGGCAACAGCGGGTATACCGAGGCCTTTAGAAGACAGATTAAAGACATTCTAGAAGCATTTGACCCAGCTGCAAAGACATAATTTTAGACTAGATACAGCACCTGGGCATGAGTCCAGGGGCTTCAGTCTGTAGTGTCTGCAGACCTTGCTGGATCTGCATGAGAGCCTGCATGGCCCGAGGGTTAGTCATCACAGACAGGGCCTCAGGGTTCTGCATCTGTAACATAAACAATCCAAACAGTGTTCCATTCAGTCACAAAAGTAGGGCCCTATCATTTCTGCATTGTGGAGAATGCAGATGGAATTGCACAATCCAGATATTAACACGGAATTCAAAAATATGAAGAAAATAAAACAATATTTATCTAGAATTTGAATACAGTACCGTGATATTAACAATGATTGCTTCCTAAACTAAAATGCAGCAAATACGGGAATACATTTTGCACTCCATGGATTATTTGTTTGTCTATTGAATGAGTCTAGCAGGCACATCTATCATATTGTTCAAACAACATAATGCGCTTCATAAACAATGGTAATTATGCCAGTCTATATTCTGCATAGATAACACTTAGTTTTCTCCATATCACCCACCCACTTATCCCAGTGCATATGACTAGGAGTTCTATAAATCTAAATCGTTTTTTAATGTAATGTTACTTTATCTACTCGCTTAGTTTTGATATATACACTTCTGTTACACCATGATCAAAGTCAATGTCCTGCCTGGTAATTGTATGTTTATGAAGTATTAAGTTATGACAAATACCTATGCACATTTTATGAAACAGCAATTTGTCTACACATCAGAATGACCTGCTTTTCTCATCAGGAAAGTAATACAATGTAGCCTATGGGGCAATGCACGTGCAAACTATGTTACGCAGTATTTTCTATATTTAGGTACCAGTGTTGGCTTCTGAATGCAACTTATTCCAACTAGTGGTTTGTTGTAGAGGTGTGCGATACTGCATAATTTAGGTTAGATCTGATACCAAATCTCAGGCATTTCTTTATCGATTTTTATGGTGCATTCACTGCAATATTGGTCTTAAAAAGCATTTATAGTGGCATTACAAAAGTCTTAAAAAAAGTTTAAAATTGTATGTCATCAAACCTGCAGACACCCTGTTGATAGTGATATCAGCACCCTCTGTTTAATTCTGTTTGATAGTGATATCGCTCCTGTGTGTGTTTGATAGTGATATCGCTCCTGTGTGTGTTTGATAGTGATATCGCTCCTGTGTGTGTTTGATAGTGATATCGCTCCTGTGTGTGTTTGATAGTGATATCGCTCCTGTGTGTGTTTGATAGTGATATCGCTCCTGTGTGTGTTTGATAGTGATATCGCTCCTGTGTGTGTTTGATAGTGATATCGCTACTATGTATGTTTGATAGTGATATCGCTACCGTGTGTTTGATAGTGAAGGAAAATAATATTTAATATAATGCATGATACATAATCCTGTGTAGATGTTTATTTGGGAAAATGATGTACAGTCTATAAATAGAAGATTTGGGAAGTGTGAGTACAGTCAAAAATTGTATTATAAATCTGAGCTGGCTAGATCTAGAAAAATGTCTTATTTTTGTTGTAATTGAACAAGGGCATATATACGTTTTTCAAACATAATGACAATTAATAATAATAATAATAATAATAATGTTAATAAGGGTTGAAGTCCGCCTCTGAAATGGTCATACTTTGTCTTACTACTGTAAAGTGCTTTATAGTTTTGAATTCCGAAGACTCTTGCTACACGATGAATAAATAGTATTTTCATGCATGCTGTCATAAAGCAAAATTAAAAATATTTGTATACATAAATTAACCTTGCTACACATGTCACTGCAAACTATACTGAAATGTAATGTATAATATAATTCAAAACATTCATTGCCTTTATTATGGCCTAGCACCAGAGTATGTCACTGATTTATTTAGTCACTGTCAATGCAGTAGATCTCTGTGCTCAAATGATCAATTGCTCTTCATGGTTCCGTGTTCTCGTTTAAAATGTAAGGTGATCTGGAATTTTTTGCTGCAGCTCCTAGGCTCTGGAATGACCTTCCTCTGTCTGTAAAATTGTCTCCCTCATTGGGTGTCTTTGAGAGTGCACTTAACACATATTTGTTTTCTTTAGCATTTGAAAATGCGTTGTAATATGCAGTATATCATATGTTTTTTTCTTTTTTATATTTCTCTGTACAGCACTTTGGTTCTACTTGTTGTGCTCTATAAATAAAGTTGAGTTACTAGGAGGAGGCTTAGCATTTTAGGATAATTTCTGATTTGGTCTTAGTGACTAAGGATAGGATTCTTCTCGAGGACTCATAACATTTCACAGATTTAGGAGATGGTTTTAGCAATAAATTTTAGTAATAATTGAGTCCTAAAATTAAGAGTGACACACCCATAATTTTTAAGAGTTTCTCCTAAATCAGCGAGTTAGGGGCTAGATTTAGCCTTAATGCTTTTTGTGAACACGGGCGCTGAACTCCTTTTCTTGTTGTAAATCATTATTAGCATGTGAAAGTAAACTGTTTAACTGAAGAATCTGACCTGTTGGAGAAATACTGGCATCTGATGTGTCAACTGCTCTTGTAACTGGGGATTTTCAGCAAACAGGGGGTTGTTCATCATTGCCTGAGGGAATAAAAACAGGAGTAAGCTATTAAAATCTTAATCTTTACATGATACGAGGGGTTGGAAGTGTGAGTTACCTAACTATTTTATTATCATGACACTTAAGTAAAGATACAAGGTTCAATTAGATTTGCTACAGTCTTTCATTTTTCTAACATATTGATGTGCCCATGTCTGCTGCAGATGGACACACAAAAAAAAGAGTAATGAATGAGGAAAACACTGATGAGTCATGTAAATGAAAGCACTGAAAACTAATTTTCTGAAAAAACACTGAAGCAAAAAAATAGCATGCACAGCTAATTAGCACCAAAATTAGTGGTGCAACGGATCGTCATTGATCCGTGATCCGTTCGGATCAATATCTTCGGTTCGGCACACACGTGATCCGCGGATTGATTTCTGCAAAAAAAGTTGTGCGCATGTTCAGTCCGCTCACAGCGTGGTGATGGCGAGCGGAGGAACGGAGGAGCTTAAACGCCCCGCGTCATTTAAATCCCCTGTATTGGA
>JACXGM010016452.1:0-20458 GCA_016801145.1 Umbra pygmaea | reverse complement strand
TTTTATATGTTCGTTCAATCTGTTTTATTTCTTAAACTGTACTATTTTTCTAACTGTTTTTCACTTTTATTTTAAATGCTTTAATTTTATCTGTTTTAAATTTTTGTGTTTTCCTGTTTATGTAAAGCACATTGAATTGCCATTGTGTATGAAATGTGCTATATAAATAAACTTGCCTTGCCTTGCCTTGCCTTGCCTATTATAGCCCGATCATTAACTAAACCCATGTAGAAAGATTAATAAAGCGTCCAGTGTATGATTTTAACAATGTGTGTGTGTGTCAGTCACTGCTCTATGAAATGAGATTACATTTGTGTGTGTGTTGTTGGTTTGAATAACCACAGTGGTAACACTCTACGGTAAGGGTGCATGAATTAATTGTTGTATGTATTATTATTACTATCTGGCATGTCTTTTTCACCTTAAAACACCAACTTTTGTATGGTCAAACTGGCGACGTCCTGGCAAGATCCTTGATTAGCTTACAAGGTTTCATTGCTAGGCGATTGATGTTCTTGACGACAAGCCAGTAAATGTGACGTCACGTACAAAGTAAGAACGTGTTCATTTTTGTGACCGAGACATAAGATGTGACAAGCTTTAGCTCTGTATTGCACTGCTGGTTTGCTTCTAAAGCTAAGCAGGGTCGGGCCTGGTTAGTCCCTGGATGGGAGACCAGTGCTGATGGAAGTGGTGTTGGAGGGCCAGTAGGGGGCACTCTTCCCTCTGGTCAAAAGAGCATTCCCAATGGCCCAGGGCAGTGATGGGGTCATCTGCTCTGCGTAGGGTGCTGTCTTTCAGGTGGGACGTTAAATGAGTGCCCTGACTCTTTGTGGTCACTAAAGATCCCATGGCACTATTTGAAAGAGTAGAGGTTTTAACACTGGTGTCCGGGAATAATTTCCAATCTGGCCCTTATACCATCATGGCAACCTAATCATCCCTATCTATCAATTGGCTCATTTATTCCCCTGTCGCCCCTTCTCCCCAGGCTCCAAAACATTACAGTCACGTTTTAGAAAGAATATATCTGGCTTTCTAGCATGAATCTGACTTTTCTTTTCAAGCAGTAATAACAATTATGCATGTAAATATAATATTCAGAAATTAAGGAATGTGATTACGTCTCACAATAAAGACATTATATTCTCTGGTGCAGATTTTATGTTTCTGCTCGCTTATAAAATTTTCATCACCGTCGTCACAGGCATTTAAATATAAGATGCAATTGTTTTGTCCAGCTATGAAATGTCAGAAATACTTTGATTATCGCTATGTCATCCATGGTGTAGTGGAGGAATGGTGACAAATGAGTATAGGTGAAAATCAAACAGATTTTGGGAAGCGGAAAAAACACAATATAAAAAATTCACACTAGACAGAAACCAAAACAAAAGCACATACAGTGGAGCAACTTAGATACACGT
This sequence comes from Umbra pygmaea, assembly GCA_016801145.1. Lineage (NCBI taxonomy): Eukaryota > Metazoa > Chordata > Actinopteri > Esociformes > Umbridae > Umbra > Umbra pygmaea. The sequence continues at coordinate 19,031 of JACXGM010016452.1, read as the reverse complement.
AAGACCATTACAGTACCCCCCCCCAAAGGCTCGCCCCCCGACTAGCAGTCCCCCCACAGTTCAGCAGGCGACCCAGATGCCACCAGTTCACGTAGAGCAGGGAGGGAGGACGGGCAGCCAGAACCCGCAGACAAAATGGAATTCCCCTTCAAAGTCCCCCCAGGAGGACGACTACGTCGGGCAAGGCTAGTAGTGGGAGGAGGTGCCTCACTGGCTGTACAGATGGCGGTGGCCAGTGGGGCTCTGCCACACGTAAGGGTTGAAGAGATGTGGCAGCCGGTACCTGATGAAGGGGCACAGCCGGTTCAGGGTGCGACCAACACTGCCAGATGGGGCACGGTAGCTGGCTCTTGAGTGGGCAGTGCTAACGGTCATGGTGGAGACCCACAGTTGTTCTCTGCAGCCACTGCATCTCCACCCCGGGGGTCTCGGTGGCCGTCATCTCCTCCCCAGGGGTCTCGGCAGCTGCCGGAGGGCCTTTTGCCGGTGGACTCCCCACAGTTGAAGGGAGGAGTTTAATCTGCTGCCTTTGGTGGGTGTTCGGCAGCAGGGTTGGAGCTTCATCCACAGCTGCTGTAGGTGTCCGGTCAACAAGGGGCTGAGCCTCCCCTGTAGTTGGCGGAGGAAGCCAGGTCGCTGAGGTAAGGTTTCAGCAGCAGCCCTCAGAGAAGGCTAAGCACCTGGCTGAAGGTAACAGTGTGGCCAACAGTGGATGAGGAGTGTGGGGGTCCACCCTTTCCTCAGGCACAGGGGTCTGGTCCACTGGATGAGGTGCAGCACTGTGTTCATCCAGCATGGGCTCTCCTTCTCCTCCGGACTTCTCATGGAGGGTGGAGCTACAGGCTCTAACATCGAGGGCTCTACAGGCTCAAGCCCAGAAGACCCCTCAGATGGCACAGGGGAGAGGAGCAGAGATGGTGGGCCTATGTCCACCAGGGTGGCTGCTGGGAGGACTCTGGTATTACTGCACCCACAGGTCGATGACCACACCCAACTTCCTGGCTAGTTGAGGGGTGACAACTAGAGTTTGCATTCTGGAGATCCATGTCCCCCTTACCTTTGTCCTCCTTCTCTGCCTTTTCCTGGTCCATCTCCCAGCAGATCCGGTTGCAGTCCACTTCACTGACGTCCCCTCTGACCTGCTGCTCCTGCTCCTCTCTATCGTCTTCTGTCTAAGCGGGCTGTTCACACCCGCTTCTGCTCACCCCAAAGAAATACTTGGAGACACCACAGTGGCTGTTTGTGGTGTCCCAGTTTGTTGAGTGGGGGGGTAGCTAGCCCAAGCCTGTCGTGTATGTTGTTCTTCCTTTCGTGGCCCGTCAATCCTCTCTTTAGCCCCGCCTAGCCTATTCAGCACCCAGTAGGGAGAGTTGACGGTGCTATACTCCTCTTCTGCTACCCCGATATTGTAAGAGTAGCGAGTATAGTGAGCATACTATTGAGGGTGGCATGAAAGTTTTAGTCTACCTCCTCGAAGTATGCGTCCAATTCACCTACCGGGCTATAATAGGTTTTTGTCTGCTGCACCTCTTTCCTCACTTTTTCCGTTGTTTAGGGTTGGTCAATCTGTCACAAGTATCCATGGTGTAGTGGAGGAATGGAGACAAATGCAAGGAGTATAAATGAAAATCTAATGGAGTTTAATACCAAAAACACTTTATCCAAATGTAATACCGCCTTGTGGGTCAAAACACAATATAAACTTAAACACTATAACACACAACAATGACCGACATCTAACAACACTAACAGGATAACTAAATACACTCAGTAAATGGAATAGTGCAATCAGCTGGAGAATAATTAGAGAAATATATTGGTCTAAAGGGAGAATGTGATAAGTGTCATATGATCTGGGAAGCAGGAACCAGAATATAAACAATTCACACTAGACAAAAACCAAAACAACAGCACATACAGGGAAGCAACTTAAATACATGTAAGATCCCTATTAGCAGGGATGTAGTGGAGGCTAAATGCACGTAAACGCCGTTTACGCACCTCCCGAGATTCGGAAATAGCGTTTACCCACCTCCAAAATGCGTTTATCCACCTCTAAATGTGTTTATCAACCTTTAAATAGCCTATCATTCCTATGACATTCTAAATTAGGCTTATGCCATTTTAGTTCCATATTGTTCATTATTAGTTTCATAGGTTGTTAAACCTAAAAATAAGTCTATCCATATTGCGCTGCATAAGGTATTGGGAATGAGATCTCATCACGACACAGCGCCCAGCCCCCAGAATCACGGTGTAGTGCAGGATAAACACAGGTAGGGTAAATGCTGATCACCAACTTTTTTATTGGTGAAATAGGGTTTACTCACCTTTTAATTGAGTTAGTACTAATATTTTTCTAATTTAATATTTAGTTCTCAGCACTGAATGTGCCTTGCGTAGCTACAACGCGTTCATGCACTATTCTGTACAGCAGCTCTCATCTCCCCAGCTAGTGCGCGTGACTCAAAGACGCAACAGACGATGTGCCAGACATACATAACATCTGTATTAGCTACAGTATCGTATCAGCTAACTCCAGCATCTGTTTTAGAAATAGAAAAACTGGAACAAAACAAAGCAGTCACTGAGTGTAAAGAAACGGGTAAGAAAATAGTTGCTCACATTTCAGTCAGTTGTCTACTGTATCTATCTAGCTCTACTCAGTCACTAGCTATTAAACCAGCATAGCTTAATCAATGCAAGAGCTCTGTAATGTACTGCACGTATTTAGCTAAATGTAGCTCAAATACATAGCCAAACTATCAAAGTAGAGTAACTAAAAACAAAAACAGGGTTAATAAAACAGCGTTGTGCTGAGACAGGCTGCTGTTCAGGTAGACCACTAGAGGAGAGAGGTTAGAGCTTTGGTTGTGCAAATAATGTTTTTTATTGATAATATAGGGCTTCATATCATTGTTTAACACATTGAAGTAAGATCATTTTAAACCTTGATTTACAAAGAGAAGTGCTATATTGATTCTGCAGATGAGCTGATTATTGAATCAAGTGTGCTAGTTTACGATTACCACAAGAACATGAACGATTTGGTTGCTATTGCTTAGTATTACTTACATTTGATAGTTATGTACATGCTTTGGTCTGTTGGTTATCACATTACTTACTGTATATCCATACTGATTGATGCACTCAACATTTTGCTATACATATTTGCATTGTAGCCCAATTGAGGTAAAAAGACCATAAAAAGATGACACAATTCAATATGAACATTTTCAAATAGTATTTTTTTTTAAATTGGTGTCAAGTCCAAATAACATTTTTGGGATGAATGAACTAATGTGGATTGAAATGCATCTGTATCAGATTTTGTGTGAAATGGACCAAAGGCCATTATAGTTTAAAAATATAATGTTACGGTTGATATTGATGATTCTTCGTTTTAACATGATCGCCGTGAAGAGTTGATAGTTTTCCCGCCATTTTATATACCACTACACCACTGCTTGGTACCATCAAATGATAGCCTATAGCGATGTCATCAGGATACACATACTGTACACCAGTAGGTCGTGGCCCACCTTACCGGTGACCGTGGTGTGGTCCACCTGTACACAGAATTTATAGTTTACCCACCTTTTTTTAACCACTACACCCCTGCCTATAAGTGAGACCATTACACTATGGTAGACTATGTGTATGCAATAAATCAAAACCTTTATTCGTATAAATATTTATTTGTGTAAAAATAATACTTTTTGTTAAAAAAAGCTGCATGATGTAATGTTCCATTAATTTGTCATGTCGGCCCGAATTCTTACTTCGATTAAAGGTTCCATGTGTAATAGTTCTGAGGGTCTATTGAGAGAAATGCAATATAAGATCCATAACTATGTTTTCAGTGGTGTGTAAAGACCTCACATAATGAACAATTATGTTTTTATTACCTTAGAATGAGCCATTTATATCTACATAACCACGAGCACCCCCTTCAATGAAGGTTGCTGTATTTTGTCGTCATGTTTCTACCCTAGCCCTGAGCGCTACACAGTGCATTTCGTCACAACCTTGAAAGAGAAGCAGCCGAAAAAGAAGAAGCAGCAGCAGCAGAAGTTGTAAGTTTCTAACTATTAGGTAACAGTAGAAGCTCTTTATTAGAAGTGTAATTTTGAACAATTATGTCAAAGCCATAGAAAATGTCAAAGCCATGCAGAAGTTGCCTGTTTTCTGCTGGACAGGTAAGGTATTCCAACTGTAGCAATGCAATTGAAAACTGTTGTTTGACAATGTTAGCATTGGCTAAAAGCTAGCCATAGACAACGCGAAAAGTGACTTTTCCCTTATCAGTGGTGTAAAATGTATAGTTGGATTGTTGCATGTAACTTAGTTCTTCTCCTTGCTATGTTATGGCTTTGCTATGTGGGGAGAAATATGATGGTTACACATTTGTGAGTCAATCAGCTGATTAGTACTATTGACCGCAAAATAATAGCCTACAGCATAACAGCTCATATTAGCCAGCTAAACCTTTACTACCTTGTTAGAAAAAATATGTAGGTGGATTGTTTCATGTGGTTCTTCTCCCTTTCTGTGTAATGGCTTTGCTATGTGGGGATAAATGTGCCGGTTACGTTCGTTAGACAATCAGCTGATTAGTACTATTGATCGCAAAACAGTAACGTTAGCGTACACCCTACAGCATAACAAAAATATTAGCCATCTAAACTTTTACTACCGTGTTAGAAAAAATATGTAGTTGGATTGTTTCATGTGGTTCTCCTCTATTGCTGTGTTATGGCTTTGCTATGTAGGGAGAAATGTGCTGGTTACGTTCGTGAGACAAACAACTGATTAGTACTATTTACTGCAAAACTGTAACATTAGCCTACAGCATAACAGCTCATATTAGCCACTAAACTTTTAGTACCCTGTTTGAAAAAATATGTAATGTTAGTTGGATTGTTTTCATGAAAGCATGATGAAGCCAGAAAAATACGGGAGTGACGCAGGCAAAAATCACTGGTAACCATCAGTGTGGCTTTTCCCAGATAAAAGGCTCTAATGAAGGGAACGTGTTTTCAAAGCGACTTTTTTCTTATCTTGTACTAACTAGCATGGAAACAAGCTAGGTAAAGTCAGTGAATAAATCACTAACAGAATGATGAACAAGTAAAAATAATATTTGAAATAACATGGTTTTACTGAATAATTAAGTAAATATAATTTCTTAATATCTTCACATAAAGAAACCTCATTGCTTGACTATCCACTCTGCTGTCTCAGATGACGACATATTTTATCCCACGTTGGCCACCGTAGCTTAGATTCTGTGTTTTCAAAGGGAGGGGTAGGCGTGAGTGACTGGCTGCATGCAATTCACAAACCATAACACTAAATGTCACTAAAAATTACACACTGAACCTTTAAGTGTAACATAGGGTTTTGTTTGTTTAATTAAAATAATGAGTAAGACCCTGCATTTGATCCGCTGCTTTCCTACACAAACTGTGACAGGACGTGTGTATGATCAAGACTTACCTTTAATTCACAAGTTACCTCGCCTGGCCTTCTTGCCATCAAAAGCATGCAAAAGACTGGTACCTTGGGCGAGCGAAAGAGGAGGGGTGACAACGTTGAAAGCATACAAACAAACAAAGCCTATACATGATGCTTGCCTTGCTATTAGCAAGTTTTCGCAATGGTGTCCTAAGGGCAGGAAGGAACTGCAGCTTCGCCGATCAGGGGCACGACGGAGCAAATTGTCAAAATGCCACCGCAAATTCGTGCTGCCCTAGGCGGCTGCCTAATCTTGACCAATTGGGCAGGCCGGCCCTGCAAAAAAACATCACAAGCCACCATGTGCAGATAAATTACTTTAGGTCAATCTGCACCTGGTCAATTCTTTTCACTTGTCAAGTCGAACAAATGCAGTCTACACTCTATTTCTCCAACATTATTTTTTACTTGTCCCAGACAAGTGTTACTGTCAATCCCTGTAGTTGAAACTTTAAACTCATATCGTTGTGAATCTTTAAAATAAACTCTGAATGCCCCCTGGACAGTGGTACCATCCCTTTTTGAGATACACTGACCTATGGTGTTGAGTATATTAACACAATCCCATGTATTGTTTTTAAAATGGTTATTTTAAGGTGAAAAACATGTTCATAAACTAGCAGCTCAGCATTTGCATTTATTGCTTAATTCTCTACAGCCAAATCGTTGTAAAAGTTGGACAGAGTATCAATGATTATTGTTTAGACATTTGGCAGATCACACATACAGTACATCTCACTTTTTGCCTTTTGTTGCATCCTTTCATTGTCAATTTCTATCCTCTGCTGTAGCCTTTCATTCTTATGCTTTGGGCAGCCAACAGACTGGACAGAAGGTCAGAGAGTCTACTGATGCCAAAACTCCAAGGATTTTTGCCCCCTCTTTTTTTAAGCTTTACTTTTCCTCAGAAGTGCAGATTCTGGACCTCCTAATGAGTGTATGTTACTCCCAGATACCATCTGTTCCTCCGTCCTTGTTGTGTGAACCAAATAAATAAAAAACTTGTGAAATCTTTCCAATAAACCAGATTAATCAAAGCCCCCCCCCCCCCACCAATACATGGTTATAATATACAGTACACTCTGTTCTACAGTTAGCTACTCAAAATAGGTCATTCGAATGGTAGAAAGTACAATGGTCTAACATCTCTTATAGCTCTTCAGCTACAAACAGTCTGAGCTTATTTAAACAAAGGCTTTTAAGATTAAAACATTTCTCAGAGGAGCCGTAGCTCAACAGGCGTGTCATGTTTTAAAATCCATACTCATTTTATCAATTGACGAAATAAAAAATGCACTATATACTTGTACTACTGTATGTGTGAGCCACAGTGAATCTGACTAACAAGTCTGTGGACATGTAGGCTATTGTCTCTATAGAAGTCTGTTGTACTATACAAGTCTGTTTTCCTGTAGTTTACCATTGTTATTTTTAGTCAAATATAGTTCAGTCATGCCTTATGAGCGTACTATAACTGTTTAACAACAAGCGACAGGTGAGAGCTCTGCTCTGGTAAATCAATCTAAGCCCATCGGGATTCTTTGCTTGCTGTTGTAGAAGGCAGTAAAACTGTAGTGACACAGCACACCAGCTACAGGACTGTGTGCTAAGAGACTACAAACATCCCAATGTCATCAAGCATTTAAAAGGAGTAGATGTTGAACTCACCTTGTCCACGACCAATGTGTAACATCAACCATGGTGACCAACCACAGAAGAACCCCCATGTAGGACAATTCATTGACACAAGTAGCATTGGGTTTTATGTACAGAGCCCTCCATCAGCTGAGGTTCAGCAACCCGGAGAGCGCACTGACAATCGTTGCCATTGGCGTAGGAACCGGGGGGACGGGGGGACATTTCCCCCTCAATATTGGAAATGCTGCATGTGTCCCACCCAAAAAATTAGCCTATACCACAGGGACAAAACTGTAAATTTTGAACTTTTATTTTGAAAGCGCGACAAAGAAGATACCCTTCCCATTTCATGCTGTTTGAATAATCACCGTTCGCCAATCACCAACTTCATATTGTTCAATTTTCACCTATAGTCAGTGCATCTGATAGTAGATGGTAGAGAGAAGTTAACATTACACTACTAAGAACATAAAAATATGTTACCGGTGCGCACCTTCATAAACTATTAATGTTGCGCACCAGCTTTGAACTGGAATAAGACTCAACTTTGTATGAGGTAAATCTCTGTCAGGTGGTTGAAGTTAGCAAGCTTTTTAAAATTGAATTATGGATAATAGGTTTATGATGATTAAATCAACAATGGAATTTTGAATGGCACGTGTGTTATGCTTTGCGAGAGGTGCTAACTAACGTTACGTTAGATAGCTAGCCACATAGCTGGCAATCGATTCCTCTGTGTTAACCTTAGAAAAAAGTAACATTCTCTGTCATCTAATTTAAGCATAATGCCACCCCACAAAAAATAAAAACCATCATCAAAGGACATAAGGTTACTGAAGTTTTTTACAAAGAGTATTGTTAGTGTTGGTATACAACTAATTTTACACAAGGACAGGACAATATCATGACCTATCATTTACCAAGCCTAGATTTACATTTAAAAAATGATATAATGTGTTATCAGGAGAATGCTGGTACCATCAGGGAAGAGGCAGGTGAGGAAGGAGTGGCACATGAAGAAGTTACAGATGAAGTAACAGGTGTAGAGTGTGAGGTAATGTCTTAAAAGGAATTTACACATACAGAAGAGCCCAAGATAAACATAACTGGTCATATAGAAGTCCACTATTACTTTGTTTGCAATATCATATAGGCTACAATTGTTAATTTATTAGGAGAACCGTGATGCAGCCATGAAAGAGACAAAAGGAGAGGCAGGTGGCACTGCAGGGTGTGAGATTTTAAAATGTATTCATGAATGTAATGGATTGTTTAAGGATGGAGGTTGAGTTGCTGCCTTTTCAATGCAAGTTCCTCAATCAATAAACAAGGACATAGGATCAGGTGGGATGGAGGCACATGTCCCCCCAATGTTACAGACAGGCAATGTGGTCCCCAGCAATAATAAAAACAATTTGTGAAAAATATATGGTGTGTCCCCCCCAATATCAAAGATGTTCCTACACCCTTGATCGTTGCCATAAAGTTGTGGAGACACTTCACATCGTCAGTCCTAAAAGGATGCCTACAGTGAATACATGCACCTTATGGTGGGGCGTTTGCATCACACCATTGGATCCTTGGATAAAGAATCTATATGTCATTGCATTTTTGACAAAAACCCTAAGAAGCACATTGTACCTTTTCATGAGTGAAGCCCAAACATTTGTAATTTATTTTCAAAATGTACCTTTTCAAGTGGCAGTTTTTGGAATGTGTCTGAGGGACTTATAAAAGCCTTACACTGACTGTATATATCCAGTGGCATTTTCAACCACATAATTAGAATGACAACGTCTTATTAGGGCCTGTTATTATTATTACTAGAGTAGGGCACTCCAATATGAACATGTTCGATTGGTGGGGTAGATGCTGTGGTAGTGTCCAGTTAATTCATTTTTTCTTCCCTCTGTACATGACGTAGCAGTCTAAAAATAAGGTTTGGGTGTGCATTGTATGTCAAACCCGCTGTAATATTTTTATTAAAGAGTAAGTCTGCCTCTGCTACCTGTATATTCAATGAACAAGGTCTCTATTGTTAATTGACTAAAAGCTGTGTTGTTAATTACAGTAACTAGCTGCACAAGCGCTATGTAGCTGGCTAACCTACCTGCATTATGTTAACATTAGTTATAAAACAGGTTCGGAAATATCTGTCATTTCATTGGCTAAAATTGCATAGAATATGACAATTCCCTGATATCCGCACGTACAATGTTGCCTAATCACTCAAGTGCAGTAGTCCGTAATGAACATCGCCAATGTAGACATGCTAACCAGGCACAGGATTTAAGTAATAAAATCAGTTTTGTAATAAAGTGTTTTTTATAAGCGATAGCTAGGTATTAATTAATGGCTGTAGTATATCAATGTACTGGAAGCTGGCTCATTATCTAAATTGTCTTAGCTACCTCTCACATTAAACACCCTGGATTGTCCAGAGCCCTCTACCTCCACCCCTTGGATGGAGTGAAGAACTAACTCTCTAACACAATAGACATTACAAGCAAAACAAATGTTATTACGGGACAGTTGGAGTTAATGGGGCTTTTCCATAAAAGTGATGTGCATTGCCATACCACACATATCATGGGTTGGGTTGTGTACCCAACTATCCCTAGAAAATAGCAATAAATAGCAAATACAGTTTTGACAGCTTTATAATAAAGCAGGTCTCTGAAAGAGCAATTACGGTAGCCTACCATTCTCACCAGAGTAATTAAGCTGATATACCTATCTATGCAGCAGTTGTTTGAATCATGTTTACAAGTTGCCTGCTCCTATTGTTCGGCCTATGATTTTATTTATTTTCTGTAAATTGTTGAAACACAATTGTTTTTCTCTCCACATTGCATAGCCAGGTAGTGTGAATTCTCTCCCGCTGTCATTCAAATTAGCTTTAATTCGCTGTCATTCAAATATGCACAAATCATTATCTGATCAGTTGTGGAAACATTAATGGCCAGCCCCTGTATACATGAGTTCTGCCCGTATTCATAACTTTTCTTTCCCAGACAAGACTGTGTATTGTAGCTTTCATGGCTGTACAGTTGTGCTCAAAGTTGTGCATACCCCTGGAGAATTGGTAATAGATGTACAATTGTTAAAAAAACATGAGTAAGCAGGCAAAACCTTGCCTTTCTGGCAACACAACCATGCAGCTAATTTTTATTCAAGTATTGTCATATTGTGCTCCTTGAAACAACCGCACTGTCTTTTTCCAGAGCAGTCTATATGTCTCCTGAGGTAACCTGTGGGTTTTTCTTTGTATCTCGAACAATTCTTCTGTCAGTTTTGGCTAAATTCTTTCAAGGTCTACCTGTTCAAAATAAACAAATCAAATAAAAAAAATATATATATACAATATTTACAACCCTGGACTCAATGTTTCAAGATGGCCGCAGCAAGGAACAACAGCTGAGAACAAGTTCACCCAGCTCATCCCAAAAATGGATACTAGTGTGAAAATGTGCTCTAATAAAACAGTGTAATCTTAACAAGAAAACTTTTTAGGTGGTTTTAGAAGAAAGGACAGCCTAATGAACTGCAAATATAAAATTGTCAGCCAGCTAAACAAACAAAATAAACAAAAGTTGGAACAATGGCCAAAAAGAACCGGACTCCAAACGTGGCAAAAAGGTTCTCACTCTGAGTGATTCAGAGGTTGCTGGGCCTACTTTTTTCCACAGAATATTGGGAGATGTTACAAAATATTTCACAACTCCAAAAACTGGACATTTTTAAGAAGTTAAAGGCTGATCTATCTGAATTAAAACACTCTGGGGAGTATAAAAATTTGCTTATGGAAGAACTTAAATGGGAGCAGAACGTGATGAAATATGATGTTACTAAATGAACAACATCATTGACGAAGGAAAATGCCAGAATTTAAAATGTTACTGCTGGATCTCCAATGTAGAAGTATGAGAGATAACCTAATAACAATAATGGGAATCTAAGAGAAAGAAAAGGAAACCTACGTAATGTCAGAGGCATTAGGGATGACATTTGTGTGAACACCTTGGAATTCCAAGGAAGAGGAAGAGACTAGAGAGATCCAGGTGGAACGAGTGCAGACTTGGGCAGCACAAGGGACAAGGTAAACCAAGACCTATGGTTGTTACATTTACTAGTTCAAAATGTTAACATCAGATCCTAAGTCTTGAAAAAAAGCTAAAAGGTACAAGATTCTACATGAGTAGCCAATATCCATCTGAAGTGGTTGAAAAGTGGTGCTTTTTCTGAGACAGAAAAGACTGAAAGGACAGTTCTTTAAATTCAGAAAATATCATTGGAAGAAAGTTGCGTCAAAAAAATGATATAACGTAATTTCCACAGTAACGCAATTACATTGAGATGCTGGTCTCTTTCTTCTAATGCGGGAATGAAATATAAAACTAATTAGCTATTAATCTTGGAAGCTTTACATAATATTGGGACTGATGATTATGAAAGCATGGACTGTATTAGGTTTTATATTTTGTGTTTTATGTTAATGGGACATCAGGCTTAACCAAAAAAAGGGAATTTTTGTTTCGTTTATCTTTACATTTTGGAGATGAGAAATAAATATATGGCAGAATTTCCACAGCATGATTAATGAAGATATAGGAATTGCTAGTTATAACTGTAATGGTCTTGTGGATAGTAAAAAATGTGAACTATATTTACATGGCTTAAGGAAAAAAAACAGTTTTTTGTTTACAAGAGACCCATTCTATAGAGTTAGATGAAACAGGTTGGCAAAAAGAGGTCCAATGTATTTTTCACATGGTCAGAGAAACTCACAAGGTGTTATAATTATATGTAAGAAGCAATTCAATATTCAGTTGTGTTCCACATGTACAGAAGCGGAGGGAATATGGTTATTATTTACTGTAATAGTTCAAGGAGAAAAGTTTTGCATTTTGAACTTGTATGGCCCAAATACAGATGATCTCTTATTTTTTAAATATATTTAGTAAGCTTCACGATATAGAGGGTAAATTATTCTGGTGGGAGAATATAATTTCACTTTAAATTTTATAATAGATAGAAAAAGACACTCTCATATCAACTCTCAACCACATGCCCTTATGCTGATTCAAAATCTTATGGACGCATTAGATTTAGTTGATATTTGGAGATTTAAAAATCTCAATTTCACAGGATATACGTGGAGAAGAAAAAACCAGCAAGCAGAATTGATTTTCTATCATATCGAAAGTGGTGTATTGATAGAAGAAATTGCGGTCTGATCATAATGTGTTTGGATTAGATATCTCAATATTGGGAAACATACGTGGACCAGGATATTGAATGTTTAATCAGAGTCTTCTTCAAGATGAATTATTACAGATTTTTTGTATATAATACTGGTACATTGGACCCTTTAATAGTTTGCGAAGCATTTAAAATTCACTTTTAGAGGGTATGCTATTGTATAGTCTACTTGGCAAAAAAGATGAAGAAATTGAAAAAAACACTTTGGTGGCAGAAGTTGAGCAATTAACCTGAAATATTGTCAACTTGGCTGGTGCATCCAGAGATCAGATAAATAATTTGGAAATTAAAGAAAGGGAACTTAATGATCTAGTGGAATCTCAGTTGTTAAGGAATTATGATTATAAAAAGAGTGGAGTGGATGGAAAAGATACATTTTTATGGAGAATTGTTGCCTGAAAAGAATGCTATTTTAAAAGAGATAAATTATTTTGGAAAGATTTTCATTTCAGTCATCCACTCCACTCAACTACACAGAAAGTGGGATTTCTCTCTTTGATACTTAAACAGGAAACCAGTGGACAGTTTAAGGATCCGATGAACCTTAAAAATTGGAGACCAATTACATTACAATGCTATGACACTAAGATAGCGGTGAAACTTTTAGCCTATAGATTAAAGAATATATTAATAGATATTACCCATGATGGTCTGTCAGGATTTATGCAGGGTTGTTATATATATAATAATATCAGCTGGAGATTTTTGGAAATTATGAGTTGAATAAAAATGGTTTGATTTTTATTGCTGATGTCGAAAAAAACTTTGATAAGCTACAGTTAGAAATTATTTTTCAAAGTTTCGATTTTTTTAATTTTGGTGAAATCTTCATTAATTGGGTAAGAGTATTATATAATGAAACCAGATGTAAGATTTGAATAATGGTTGTTTCAAGATCGGTTCCCATATCAAGAGGAGTTAAACAGAGATGCCCTTTGTCACCATATTTATTTATAATAGCTATGGAAATACTAGCCAATAAAGTTAGATCTAATACAAATGTAGAGGGACTAAAATTGGGACTACAAAACCAAAAATGTCAATGTATGCTGAAGATAATGATACTAGTTTCCTACTAAGTCCAACACTGTCCATTGTAATAAATCTATTAGAAGTTCTGGAACCATTTTCTCAGTATTTACGTTTGAAATTAAATTATGAAAAATTCTTAGGATTGGGGACTAAAAGGGCAAATTACAATATACCATACTAACTACCTATTGTCTGGACCAATGGGCCAGTCAATGGTTTATGTATGGTGATTCCAGAAAACGTAGAAGACCTTTGTGTAGTAAATTACGATAATAAATTAAAAAAATGGATAAGATTTTTCAACCGTGGAAAGGGAAAACATTAACACTTCATGGGAAAATATTCTTAGTTAATTCCTGATCACAATTTATTTATCTCTTTAAGTCCCAACTCCCTCACAAACCTTCTTTAGGATATGAAGATAATAGATATGAAAAAGATTATATCAATATAAAATATGTTAATAATTTAATTGAAAATGTTTCCATGTTTTTGAAGGAAGCTATTCAATGTTGGTTGTCCTTTCAATTGTGCCACAAATAATATGGTTAAATTCAAATATACTAATTGAAGCAAAACCAATATGCTGGAAGAATTTATTTGATCATGGTACTTGGTTTATAAATGATATTGTATGTGAAGGGAAACTAATTAATTACAACCATTACATTAAAAGGTATGGTGCAACATGCTCCCTATACTCATATAAGCAATTAATATCTGTGATAGGAGGAAACTGGATAAATAGTATTAATGGTGAAAAAAATAAGTTAGTTTATCAACCGGTTATAAGAAACACACAATGGTTAAAAGGTGATACGTTAAATTAAGAAATTTCTATTTTTTTTATTCTAAATCTATTTCAGTTGTTCCATATGGTACCTTTAAAAAAGGTAGGATACCATTGATTGTCTTATACCATGGATACAATTGTTTAGGTTACTATATAAAACAACAATTGATACATTTCTAAGGTCCTTTTCAGTTAAAAGTAATATTTAACTTTCTGTCTACTAGGAAAATACAAACAAAATGGGGAATTGCCGAGTTAGTTGAGTGCCGCTTTTGTACAGTGGAAACTGACTCAACGTTTTGGTATTGTCATATTGTACAGTGTTAAATGAATACACCTGTTTTGGTATTGTCATGTTGTATCTGCCTTTTGGAGAGAAGTTAATAAAATGTGTAATGCAATGATGATATGTTTTAAATTGGACCTAATGTCTAATACTGGGTGATGTTACAGAAAAAACACTTATATCGGTATATCATTAATTTGATTATTGTGTTGGGAAAAATATTTATTTTTGAACCAGATGGTGTAGATTCCTTGAATATCAACCAATTTAAAAACTTTATTAAGGTTCATTATCAGTTGGAAGGACTGATTGTAAAGAACATTGAAGATTAAAATAAACATTTTGAAAGATTACCTGATTACCCCGAAATAATTATTTGAGCTTATGAAACATTGTATTGCAAGGAAAAGAAAGTGAAAATGGAAAAACATACTTTACTATTGTTTCTTTTTCTCCTTTTTTTAAATAATGGTTAGACTTGATTTGAGAGGAATTTTCATGTTTTGTTTGTAGTTTGTATTGTGTTTTTAATACATTGTTGGTAATAAAAATAAAAATATACAATATCAGTCAAAGGACACCCAGTTCTGTTATCTTCTAAAGCTGAAGACATGGATCTAGAGTTTTATTTTTAAAATGCTAAACCCTTATTGTCTAAGGGATATGTTCATTTTAACAAAAGCTGTGTATTTTCTATTTGGAAAGTAGCTAGGCTTTGCTGATTTCAAACTGACTGCATTTACTGTAGCTACCTGAGCCTTGCTTCTACAGATGTCACAAAGTTGTGGAAAAGGCGCGGAGCAGTACCGTGTTATACCGAGACACACCTCAGCTGAGTGAATTAAATTTCAGTGGCAGTTTTAAAAGAAAACAATACCACAAATGGCCGCCAAGTGGCTCCAGGATGCACATTCATCCAAAGCATTTCCCTTAAGATAATCTCTAGTGTACAACGTGTTTATCATTAAAAAAAATATATGTTCTGAAGTTAAATGTATTATTTGTAGTGCTTTAGTCATTAAACTATTGTCCTACAATATAATTATCTCAGCTAAACTGCCTACTGTATTTTTAAAATACCTTTCCACTTTCCAAACAAATCATACAATGTCTAAACAGTTAAACTGAAAAACACTTGATAGTGTAATGGAAGTGACTAAGGTCTGTCAACCGGGTGGACAGAGCTCGATTCCAGTGTGTGACCAAAGTATATTTATGGTGTTACAGTATATTAAACATACACTGTTCATCAATGCTTTTTTATTAGAGATTGCTGTTGTTAATTTTATTCACCTAAAAGTAGTAATGGGTACATCTATTAATCATACACTGTTCAAATAATTACTTACCAACACAATGCCGTTCATTATCCATTTTTGTCCTTCGTAGTGAAACAGTACTTTGATATATTCTATAAATACATTGTTTCACACAGGAATCGGGAATGCATTCGGGAGGCTGCGGTAGGCTACACACCCATTCATTTATTGATTTATAGTTCAACAGAGAATGGAGATGCAGGATAGTCTACGATATTTCTCGTCTCTCTTAAAATAGTATTAAAACAAAGATTTATTTAAATTGAGAAATTAATTCTACTGTATAATAATACAATTACTTTTTTTGATGGTAGTCTAGGACCAGAAATATATGTTATTTTACAGAACCATTGTTTTATTGTGAATGAATACATAATGTAGGCTTGAGGTGGGCGATATATGAAATACTCTCTTGATATTATTGGTATTTGTCATTTATTTCAGATATTATATCAGATATATCTCTGCTTACTTAAAACAGTATTAGGCTATGAAATAAAAAAATTGGCAAATCTCATTTTCACTAATAATTTTATATCTCTCTGACCTCTAAACTTGTTTCTGAGTCGATGTTTTGAATGCTGCATTCACATTACAATGCTACACACCTCCCCCCATCAAAAGTCTGATCACAATTCTCATTGTTTGAATTCCCTAAATACTAATAATATTGTTAAACGAGAATTTGGCCGTGGCCATGTTTTTATATAGAAAGTCATTATCACTGTTATTGGGAAGTCTCTCCCAAAAAATATATTTATATCAGAAGAGATTTGAACTCACAACCTCTTGACAAACAAACGCATTTTGATGTTGAGTTGAGGATTGTTTTAATAATAAGCTTTCAGTTAGCTGCATGAAATTCATATAATAATAATAATAAAATAAACATTGCTCTTTATCTGCAAGTGACATCAATGGAGACTGGACAACAGTGTTGGGGAATATACCAACGAGAAGGCAGAAGAGAAATACACAGAGCTTCTATCAAGGAATTACTGCAAAGCCAAAGAAGTAAACGCAATGATTTAGTGATTGCCAAACACTTTTGTCAGTGTAGGCTGTAAAAAAAATACTGAAACATTAACATATGTGAACTTTGTTTGTGTTATCTCCACAAAAATATTGCCACTCAGGTTTGCAACCCGTAACCTCTACCTGAAAAGCGGGGACTTTAACCTCTATACTATTTATCCTGTGAAAAAGCTGAAAACGGCACAGTACACAACCGTGTTCATGTATCTATGGGTAAAATCTCAAAATTTTTGTGAGTTTCTTTTGAAAACGTGATGTCTGTTTGTAAACAATAATATCTACTAAACGTTGTGATCAGGGCTCTCATTTATAAAACTTTGCGGTAGATTTGCGTCAGAACTGGCGTACGGACGAAATATAGGACGTGCGTACGCAAAGAAATATTCAGATTTATAAAATCGTGCGCACGCACGTCCTACGCCATTTTCCCTTTATAAATCACAATCAACTCTAAATATGGCGCAGCTTTTGCGGCTGCATGTCACGTCTATAATTGCCCATAAAAAGTCAGTGAAACGCCCCAAAATTAATATTAATTGATTGAGAAATCATGGCAAACAGAGACAGGAAAACCAAGAAAAGAAACTTCACTCAATGTGAAGTAGAAAATATTGTTGCCGAGGTGGAAAAGAGGAGGAAAATGTTGTTGGAAGGGCAAAGTGTGCCTATTACCAATGCCGAAAAAGGCGTTGCAGTGGCAAAATGTTACAGACGCTGTAAGAAAGTCGTACTGTGGCCCAAATAAAAAGTGGTCAGATATCAGTCGATGTCAAAGCGTCTAGCGCTTCATCGCGAAAGTATGTCTGCCACGGGTGGGGAAAATCGGTTACATTACAGCAACATGTCTGCATCACAAATTATTTGGACATTGATCGAATGAAAATGCTTTCAATTAATGAAAGCATTTTTTTTATTCTCATTTGGTGCCCTTATTATGGCAACATGAGTGCAGTCAAAAGCACCGATTACATTTGGGAAACTGGACATAGCTGCAAATTGCGCTTTTATGGTTTGCCTGTTCACCCGCAGTAAGAAAACTTTATGTAATCATGCGACACACCAAGTACACCTATTAACACGTCTGGCATAACCCGGCTAAGGATTGGCTGTGAAATCCCAGACCAATAGAGCACAGAGGTCCAACAGGACGCCCCGAGGAAATCGGAATCGGCTCATAAGCCACTCATCCTCGTTTGCCAGCAAGTCTTCTTGCTGTCTGAAAATGCGATCCCTCCGAATCCTTCCATTTGCCACATCTTCTAACAGCGCAAGATCAGCCATTGCGCGTCATTACGCATTAGGTTGGCATCATGGCTTTTTATGACCATGCAGGTGATTGTATCTGATCAGCTACAGATGTCGGTATTCATGGGATTATGCGCAAATGGAATTCATTCCAGCTTTCAAAATGGTTAACACATCCGTCAAGATGGAACAATTGATGGATGGAAATGAAACGTACTAATGGCCAGACCCGGCGCCAGGATGAGGGGGCATCTGAAAAACCGAGAGGGGGCGATCACATTAACGCACCTAATGCATATGTCCCTACCACTTTTTGCAAGGGTCGATATTGTACACACCACGTTTTAAAACATATTCGGGCCATGGATTTACCAATAGGCTACAAATAAATAAAACAGCTCTGCAAACTATCAAGAGGATACAGTGCCTTGTGGCTCGCGCAGTCTTCCAGCCTTCACACGGATGCACGCTTGAAATCCATTGCGGAGACTGAGCTATTCATTCTGGTGTAATCAGAAGACAAAATGTGCAAAACAGATCCACCCACTCACATACACACACACAGTATATATTCCAATTTTGGGGAACAGTGAAGAATCATGCAATTGTGAAAATTGATTCTATTAAGTTTTGAACCATTTCACACGATTAATTTTTAACTTTTAATGACCAAAAACACCAAGCCCTAAAATATATTTATATGAAAGGTGTAATGTCTGTAATAACTACTCAAATGTCAAATAGCACAAGGTTATTTATTGACCTGAAATACACTCCATAGGAACAGGTAGGTATATCCACAGGCAGAGTTATCCAAACAAGCAGATGTCAGAACGGAATAGCTGGTATGGCTAAAGTACATTTTGGGATATCAATGGGTAGAGTAACCCAAAACAGGCCTAGG
>JACXGM010016451.1:0-20448 GCA_016801145.1 Umbra pygmaea | reverse complement strand
CACACACACACACACACACACACACACACACACACACACACACACACACACACACACACACACACACACACACACACACACACACACACACACACACACACACACACACACACACACACACACACACTTTTTCATTCACTCACTGTCCTACACACAATAACGTTATGAAACGTTAAACATTACAAAAAGTGTGTATATTTGTCCTATAAAAAATAATTAGGGACAAATCCATGCACATCTACACATTTGAGGGCATACATCACTTGCCATTTTTTTTGCTTGATATTAATTTGCATATCAATTTATTTTTTTATTGCAATGCACATTGAATTTGTCATTTCTCCAACTTTTATAGTTCTTCAATTGCAAAAATTGTGAGCCTGACATATTGCATTTATTATTATCAGCACTCCATGTTCAAAGATTTACTAGCTGTCAGTTCATTTCTTATACACTGCTGCCATCCCTTAGTTGTAACTTTAAAAGTATGGGGAATTTGAGCACACACAAATTTAAGCACACACAGACATGCCGACAGGAATCCCCAGGCTCGGGACATAATTATACATTTAGGGCCGTCCGGTAAAAAAAATGACTGTGCAAAAATTAATACACAGGGGGTGGCCGGGAGGCAGGAAACACAGGGGGCGGCCAGGAGGCAGGAAACACAGGGGGCGGCCGGGCGGCAGGGGGGACAGGCAGTCCAAAGGGCCCGGGTGGCACTGGGATGAGGGCAGGGAATGGCACTGGGACATGGGCAGGCCCTGTCACAGGGACAGGGGCAGGCAATGGCACGGGGACAAGCAGTTCAGGCAACCCGGGGAAAGGCAGTTCAGGCAGCCCGGGGAAAGGCAGTTCAGGCAGCCCCGGGAAAAGCTGGTCAGGCGGCCCGGGGAAAAGCTGGTCAGGCGGCCCGGGGAAAAGCTGGTCAGGCGGTCCGGGGAAAAGCTGGTCAGGCGGCCCGGGGAAAGGCAGCTCAGGTGGCCAGGGCGGCAGGGTGTCTGGGAGGTCCGGTGGTGGCGTCAGCGACAGGGGTCCGGACGGGGGTCCGGGCGTCAGCGACGGGGGTCCGGACGACAGCGACGGCCGAGCAGGGGGTCCGGACATCAGCAACGGCCGAGCAGGGGGTCCGGACATCAGCAACGGCCGAGCAGGGGGTCCGGGAACCAGCAGAGGGTCTGGGAGCCCCGGCAACAGGGGTTCTAGGAGCCCTGGAGGCAGGGGTCCGGACATCAAGACCTCCAGGATGTCAGGAGAGAGAGCAGGAGGTTCTGATCCCTCCTCCAATGCTGGGTTTTCCCCAATCCCTGGTGGCAGAGGTAGGATCAGGCCCTCCAGGTCCACATCCCGGACAAGGCTGCCAAAGTGGGGTGCGGACTCCCCTCGCCACCCCACATAGCCCCCCCGGAAAATTTTATTGGGGGGACCGTCGGTCATCTTGGGAAGGGGGGCCCTAGCCCTACGACGGGGAGCCCTAGAATGGGGACTAACACCCTGGACCGTAGGGGTAGGGGCCTTAACTGGAGCCCTAGGGGCGACTACCGAGGCCCTAGGGGCAGAAACGGAAGCCTTAGGGGCAGGAACTGGAGGCCTAGGGGCAGGAACTGGAGGCCTAGGGGCAGGAACTGGAAGCCTATGAACAGGAACTGGGGCCCTAGGGGCAGGAACTGGGGCCCTAGGGGATCTAGCCTGAAAGCTAGGGGGGCTAGCACTCAGACGGGGGGCCCTGTGTGACGGACCACATCCCTGGTCCTGAGAGCTAGGAGAAGGCGCTGTCTCCGTTGTTTGGTAGTTCATTCTGTCACGGTTCATCATGTTATTGGAGGCAGGTGCGTCTTCAAACATATTTATTGAAACAGCAAGGGAGAACTGGACAAGAACAATGAACTACACAGAACAAACAAACAGACAGAACTAAATACCACACTAACGAGGGAAGGAGGTGCAGGTGTGGACTAAACAACAGAACTGATAGGCTTACAAAAACATGTGATGGGATCATGTGATACAAAGAGCGGAAAACCAAAACCAAAACAAAACACATAAGGGAGAAACCACCATGAAGTGACACAGAACAGGCACAAAGACTATGGACATTGTGACAGACCTGGCCAAGATATAAAGTGCCAGGGTGCAGAAACATAAAGTTACACATGAATTACACAACAAGTACAGAATAAAAATGATAAAAACAGTGCATATATTCAGAATAAACAATGAAGAATTTGTACAGGTACTGCAAAAAAAATCTGCATATAGAGATAGAAAGTAAAGAGGTAGATTAATCGGAATACAAAGTGGCAGTGCAGAAATAACACTAGAGTAGTTGGCACAATAACCAAGGCTGTGTGCGAAAGCGAGTGTGCAAAATGCATTAACGGCCAAAGAGAGCAGGTGGAGTCAACATGTAAATTGGTCTGACAGTAGATTTGATAGTAATACTTTAAAGGTACACAGTAGATTCAAGCTTCAAAGATTTTAGCAGTATGTCCCAATCATTAGCGGTGGACAACTGGAAGGAGAGGCGGCCGAAGAAGTTGCAGGCTTTTGTGGCAATCAGGCAGATATACCTGCTTGAATTCAGATTAAAAGAGGGTGTTGTTCCGGAGATTATTAATTTTAGGTAAGGTGAGGTTTTGCGTAGTAGACAATTGTAAATAAGATGATACCAGTGTGTTTGTTGCCGGGTGTTTAGTGAAGGCCATCCGATTAGACTGTAGAGGTTGTAGTGATGGGTGTTATATGGAGCATTGGTGACAAAACAGATGGCGCTGTGGTAGACAACATCTAATTTCCTAAGGAGAGATTTTTAGGCGGATTTGTAAATTACTCTACATCACCGAAGTCTAGTATTAGGAGGATGGTAATTTTCACAAGGGCAAGTTTGGCTGGAAGAGTGAAGGAGGCTTTATTACGGAAAAGAAAGCCAATCCTGGATTTAATTTTGGAATGGAGCTGGTTGATGTTGTTCTGGAAGGACAGTGAGGAGTCTAACCAGACCCTTAGATATTTGTAGTTGTCTACATATTCAAATACAGACCCGTCAAGTGAGGTGATGCTTGTTGGGCAGGCAGGTGCACAGTGTGATCAGCTGAAGAGCGTACATTTAATTTCATTAGAATTTAAAAGTAATTTTAGGCCACGGAAGGAATGTTGTATGTTACTAAATCTTCTTGAAGGTCTTATAACACAGGGTCCAACGTTAGGCCAGACGTACAGAGAATGGTGTCGTCTGCATAGAGGTGGATCCGACAGTCACCTACAGCAACATGAGTGAAAATAGAAAATAGAGTTGGCTTGAGAATTGAACCCTGAGGCACCCCCATAGAGACAGCCAGAGGCCTGGACAGCAGGCCTTCCAACTTAACACACTGAAATCTGTCTGAGAAATAGTTTGTGAACCAGGCAAGGCAGTCCTTAGAAAAACCCAGGCTCTTTAATCTGCCAATGAGGATGTTGTGATTGACAGATTCTAAGGCCTTGGCCAGGTCAATGAAGACTGCTGCACAGTAGTGTCTTCATTTAACCATTATTTTAGCAGGGGACGTCATTTGTACATGAGCCCTGCATCATCACAATTTTTACAATAAAGTTCTTAGGAGCACACCCCAAAACAAAACATAAACACACAATTCAAAAGATGCAAACACATTCTTGATGGAAATATTCATCTATAATTTTTTTACTTTTGTTAGTTTACCAATTCCTTCCATTTAAAATGATCTTAGAATTTATTCCAAAACCAAGGTACAGAAAAATGAAAACGCTTTCTTCCTAACTCCACTGAGATTGCACATATCTCTAGAGTTATCCATCTTTGAGACCGTGTTTGATAGTTAGTACATCTGTATACCAGCAGAGACGTAATGTTAGTTGGTAGTTTATGCTGGAGTGCTTTAAAAATAATAAAATGCATAGATCTGCATGACTTCAAATAGGACCAACCTATCCTCTGATACAAAGAACAATGTTGTACTAAAACAGTCACCTGTAATAAAGTGCACTATGATAAACTGTGTTAACATGTTTTATAACTGACATTTCTGCTAGATAATGTAAACCATGACCTATTACTATATGGAACACAAATTTTCATCCTCAGTTCTCTAACAAGTTACTCTACATGTTTTTTAAAGGAATGACTTTCATCTATCCATATGCCCTAGTATTTATAGCAGAATGTAACGACCAGGCATGAGGGTGTAATGGAAGGAGTCAGATGCAGGATTTGATTTAAGTTTACTTAAAAACTGAGGAGAAAAACACTCTGCGCTCTAAACAATTATAAACAGGCACACAGTAAAGCCAACTAAAAGGCCTGTAACATATAGAGGAATATAGCTTCAACAACAAACGTAGCTTGAGGTTAAAATATCAGGCTGGTGCAGCGAAAAAACACACATGCAACATTACTGGCATACACAATAATATCCCACATTTACCCCCCAGAGATGCCGGTCCTTATAGATGCCACAATTACTAATCCAGGATAGGTATGGCTCATTGATGACGTGAGTCACTTGTTGGGGGAATTGATGGGACGGTGATGCCAGTGGGCAGGAGACGCCGAGCGCTGGATCCAATGGGCAGCTCCAGTATCATGAATGCTGACAGAAACACAATCAATATGAACCATCAAGAGTAAACAAATCTACAGACACCTATTTAGATTTAGAAAATAATATACATTTGTTTATTCTTTTTAGAATTTATCATCAACTTCAAATTAAAAGAGATATTTGCAGGACATTAAATGCAGCCAGTTGCCTATAAAGAGCCAGATCAACTGTAGGAGTAAAAGCATTTAACACAGTGTCATCTGCATGGAGATGCAGATTACATCCTTCAACAGATAGACCAATATCATTTATATAAAGGGAAATTAAAATTGTGCCTACGATTTATCCTTGAGGGACCCCCTTTGAAAATAAATAAAAAATCTTCTGTGAGTAATTTTTAAATCAGCTAAATATAGCCTGATCAAAAACTATTTCTGTCACTTTCTAAATAAGTGACCAGTGATCAAACGCTTTAGATTGATCAATAAAAAGCCCCGCACATTGTTTTCTGTTATATAGACAATTTATCACATAATTTAAAACCAAGGAAGCAGCAGAAATAGTACTAATACAGGTTCTACACCCCGAGTGATGGATATTTATAGTATTCTTTATTTGTTAAAAAATGTCCCTTGTTTAACAGAGACTCCAAGAACTTGGCTAGGCAAGGAGTTTTGAGATTTGCTCATCATTTTGCTGAAGGGAGAGTAATATAGGCCATCTTCCAGAGTTTAAGTATGATACCAGAGATAATTGTCGAATTAAAAACGTGTCACTCATTCTGCAAAAAAAGGGGCAGCAAGTCGAGAAAAAATAGGGTCAAGATATTCTCCTGTGGAGTTTCTAACATCAATTCCAGTTAGTGCCTTCAACACATAATCAACAGGAAGTGTTTGAACTCAGAGTTACTGATGGACAGTTAACTATGTATTGTGGTGGCTCTGAGACAACCGTACATCTCAGTTATCCCAAATTACGTTATCAGGAAACTATTTTGAATATGCCAACATATTTAGGGTGTTTTTATGTTTCAGCTGTAAGTTTTGCTATTAGGCTATATTCGTCCTTCTACTACGTTGCACCTGCATGTTTCGTTTTGTGGATTCATGCGAGAACATTCCACACATTCCATAGCTGTTATGTCCCCCAGTGTAAGTGTATGTAGATTTCTGTTTGCACTGTTCTGTGTTCCTGTTTTCTGTGTGTTTGTCTTTGCTCTGTGTGTCAATTCCCCACAGGTGGCGCAAATCATCTCCTGCTGACCCAATCATCACTTATCAATGACTCCTCCCTCCCGTTATCTGGTTCTCCTGGTTCCAATCATCATCTATCCCATCATGCCCTTCATCTGTATAAATTGTGTAATTTTGTGTGTGACTGTCGCTCTCTCTGCTTGAGTCTATGCGTGAGCGCTGTGGTTTTGGTTTGTTGTTTGGTAGTGGTTTAGGCCACTGTGAATTTGGGCCAGTCTCTCACCCTTATTAACGGTTAACTTTGGCATGACGTTACTAATGGTTAAGGTTAGGATTAGGTTAGGGTTAACATGACAAAAAACTGACAATCACCTGTCTGCATCATGCTGCAATTGACAACAAAACACACAAAGTGTCTGTCTGAATTTGAACTTGCACCAGTATGGAATATGCTAATTTATACACCCGTCCACCATCTCTGACCCTTACCTTAACAAAATCTACGCTACTTACATGCTACGCCAAGATCTTCATATGTTCATATTAAACATTATTCGGTCATTAAATTTAGTTCCCTATGAACGTAATTGACCCTCTCATACATTCATATTTCACACATTTTCGTTTTGCTAAATAATTCCCTCAGAACGTAATTCATACGATTTTGTGCTGCTGTGAGAGCGAGGAACAGCCGACTGGTTGTACATGGTCACCCAACAAGTTTCTTTCTATCAAGTATAAAACCTGTTGAGGAAGAATATTAGTTAAAAGCATTTTTATCTGTAATTATGCAAGAGTCCAACTGAATTTGTTCAGGTAGGCAAGCCGCAAAGCTACCTCACTTTATTTACATTTTTTCCAAATTCTAGTTGGATTACCTGCAGATCTAGAAATTGCATCTAAGTAAAAACTGGAAAAAACTACAAAATTACACGTGTTTTCAGTCAAGTTATGTGGTACTTCAAGTGCTAAACACCACAAAAAGAATAAGCATTAATCCTCGTCAAAATTTATTTCGAAACATTAAGCCAGTTTCAAATGCAAGTTCAGTCCTCTCCATTGAGTCAACGGATCACATTACCTTCTTGCTCCAGGGCAGCTCTGCATCCAGTTCAACTTTGACTCCCAACATCGCACAGAATTACACCTTTGCTATGTTCTTTGTTTTGGGGCTTCATCTCATTACACTTTACACATTTTTATACCCAAGACTGATTTATGTAAATTACATTTTTAACCTGTCTTTGGAAGTAAATAAATAATATCATATACAGTACTGTGGAAACGTCTTAGGCACCCTAGATATTATTTGAACCAAATCTAGTTGTAATAATTCAGTTTTTGTGTTCTGCATTAGTGTGTCAGTAGAAAGGAGCAATGCATTTAATAGCAAACCTTCATCTGACATAAAATGCAATGCTAAGGAGAATTATTTATGCTTTTGTGAAAGAAAGTAGCATTCTGTAATAGAAAAGAAAATCTTATTACCTTTTAGGTGTATCGGCCTTTGCATGTTGACACAATGACAACAGACAGGTATGATAATGACATAATGCACTAATATAGCCAACCTGATTAACTGACACAAAAAATGGGTGTAGAAGGAATTAAACTGGTTGAAAGACAGTAAAACTAAAATGTGAGGGTGTGACACGTGACATTTTTGTGTATTTATTTTACGTTTTCACTGTTTTATTGTATACCTTTTATATTTAGGATATCCCTATAAGCACAGAACATTTACAAGACATTGAAAAGATATCTTTGTTGTTGAAAAGACCTCTTTCAAATCATTGTGCTCGCTGGGCTTTAATTTATATATTTTTTAAAGCATCTTCCGTTTATAGAAATCGTCTTTACTTTTGCACAGTACTGTATATTGTGTTTGAACCTGTATTCAACAAACAGGAAGAAGTAGCAAGCTAAAGATAATTCAAAAGCAGTGGGTGCACAGTGAGGAAACCTTTACTTCATATTGTTATACTTGCATTCTTTTGCAGGCACTCGTCAATCCATTTTGGTATGTTATTAGATACATGGGCCATTAGGTGGAGCCAAACACCAACTCTTTTAATGACTTGGTGATGCAATGCTGAGTGTATTACAGTTTTTCACAATTGTTTACACACTAAGGTTTTTTACAATTGTTTACATACTAAAATTAAAATTAACACACAGTTAGTGAAACCTGACATTCAAGGAGCAAAATCTAAACACATATCTGCAAATATATAAATAGATTCCCATCCTCACATTTTGCAAAACACCACACACAGTGATTTGCAGAACACAAAACCGACGTCTCTACAATAGACACAGAAATCTAACATAATGTCACTGCTCTGCCCTTTTAAGGCACTGCCATTCAAAATACCACACCGATGAAGACATTGATCAAACACGGCCGTCAGGTGTACAGACACTTAGTTGCTTAGTTAGAAACACACATATCACATGTAAGACCTATCAAAAGGCAACAGGAGAGTTTACCTGTTCTCAACAAATATAGAAGGCAGGAGAGTGAGGTTGAGAGTGGGAGCCCTCGGGGGGGAAGGGAGAGGGGGAGGGGGAGTTTAGACAAACCTCAGTAGATTTTCTGTTGCATCAGTAATTCTGACATTTCATCATGATCACAGGGTAAAAACCACTTTTCTCTTCTGACAGTAAAATCAGTTCAATGTAGCCTGCTGTATGAACTACAGCAGTACACATTGGTACCCATTCACCGCATTCCATGTTTGAAACAATGCCTTGGTTCTGCAAACGGATGCTGATGCAATCCAAATTACAGTTTTTTTATTGATTGCTACACAAAACTCAAATTTGGGCAGTGTTGGGGAAGCTAATTTGAAACTGCAGTTTAACAAGCTACAAGCTAGTTGTAAGTTATTGTAGTTAAACTACAGTCAAGCTACCCTTTTTGAAAAGTAGTTAGCTACACTACAAGTTACTATCAAAAAGTAGCTAGCTACAATGAAACTACTTTGATTTTTTTTAACAATGTATATTATAAATAACTGAATAAGTGTCTGAGGAATGTATTAAGTAAAATATTTTCTGTTTAAAACAATGCAATACAATTATGATTTCAAAGAGTATTGTTTTATTACACATAATGCTCAAATATATCAGACTGTCAGGCTTTACTTGTCGTTTCCTTGAGAGACATGAACTAGGACAAAAGTAATTAGTTGTTTCTCCATCCTCCGATTCTGCTGTCATGTCTTGCTCCATCATGAATAATATAGCATGGTTATGTCAAACTTAAATTGTCAACCCACTTCTGTACATCAGTGAACCGTAAGCCGCAAGACGCGTGATTTAACAACAGGTGGCGATAATGCACACATTTTGTTTATAATCTAATTAGAAAAAGCTGCGCTGCTTCATTCATGACAGGCTTCGACAAAACACAATGTAGCTTTTGCTCACGCTACACAGCTACTTGCTGCAAAAAGTAGTTAGCTACTGGAAAAGCTACTCTGTTTAAAAGCAACTGAGCTACTGCCAAGCTACTGAAAAATGTAGTTAAGTTAGTAGCGTCGCTACTTGTAGTTAACTACTCCCCAACACTGGATTTGGGCACATTTTCTCAACACTCTACACACAAGAAAACCAAATAGAACACTTGGAAATAAACATCTCACTTCTATGTTAAAATGACTCTACGTGTCAAATATCTACACACAAGAAAACCAAATAGAACACTTGGAGATAAACATCTCACTTCTATGTCAAAATGGCATTCTGCAATCAAAACCTAACACTGCATATTGAAAAGGTCATTTTTGGATCATTAGGAAACACACATGTACCATGCATATTACACATATTACACACTAAACAGAAACACACTAGTGAATTGTATTCAAAACACTGCTGTCATTTGTACTTTGTAGACTTTGTGTAAACTTCCCACAAAAGAGGTGATCTTACGATTTTTATTTGTAGTGCTACATCTTACCTGAGTTCTATTTGTAGTGCTACAGCCTTGACTGATCAGTGTTCAACTATTTTTCAAGTGTTTTACAGTTTTTCTCAATTCCTTAAACACAAAGGGTGAATGCCCAGGCCAAAGCTTCGAAACTGTACCGTTTGCATGCATGTCGTACACACTGTAAACAGTTCTGCAACACACATGGTGCATAACACTACACACAGTGTTGCATGTTACACATGTTGGCCAATGATGAAAAACTGTGCAATCAGCACATCCATTCAATAATCAAAACAAACATGACAATGACAACACCCCCACACACACACAGTAAAACACTTAACCGGTAATTGAATACCAATCAGTCACAGCTGTAGCCCTACACATAAAAAATGTCAGTGTTAAATTAACACTCTCAGTGTTTATATAGGTCCAGTGGACCTATATACACACGGAAGAGTGTTAATTTAACACTTAGGGTGTTGATTTAACACAAAAGTTTTTACTGTGTATCAATAGAACCCAGGTATGTGCACCTGTTGTGAGACAATCGCGAATATGTTGGCCAAAAGATCAAGGGGATGGAGAAGACAAGGAGGACATGGGGGAATGAGGAGAGACAGGGGAAGAGGGGGAGGAAAACAAGAAAGAGACGGGATGAGGGAGAGAAGAATGAGGAAGAGAGGGGAAGAGGGAGAGGAGAACAAGGAAGAGATGGGGAAGAGGGAGAGGAGAATGTGGAAAGAGATGGTGGAGAGGGAGAGAATGAAAAAGAGATGGGGAAGAGGGAGAGGATAACGAGGAAGAGATGGGGAAGAAGGAAAAGAGAACATGGAAGAGATGGGGAAGAGGGAGAGAAGAAATAGGAAGAGATGGGGAAGAGGGAGAGAACATGGAAGAGATGGGGAAGAGGGAGAGGAGAATGAGGAAGAGATGGGGAAGAAGGAGAAGAGAACATGGAAGAGATGGGGGAAGAGGGAGAGAAGAAATAGGAAGCGATGGGGAAGAGGGAGAGAACATGGAAGAGATGGGGAAGAGGGAGAGGAGAACGAGGAAGAGATGGGGGAAGAGGGAGAGGAGAACAAGGAAGAAACGGGGGAAGAGGGAGAGGAGAACGACAACAACCCGAAGTGGAACCACGCATTCACTGCAGAACTGTCACTGAGGACAACAGGGCCACTATGGTGGATCATGTTATCAACCATGGCCTGATGATGAGGGAGGCCGGGCAGAGTATGCAGCCCAACCTCAGCAGCTTCATGGTTGCCAGCATCTTATGGACATTCCGACAAGAAAACAGGTATAACCCAAACTAATGATATCGGACCGTACAGTACCCATCAGCATTCTGGTTGAATCTGGTTGTACGGGACAGTATATTTACAGTGCCTTGCCAAAGTATTCGGCCCCCTTGAACATTTTGACCTTTTGCCACATTTCAGGCTTCAAACATAAAGATATAAAACTGTAGTTTTTGTGAAGAAGCAACAACAAGTGGGACACAATCATGAAGAGGAACGAAATTTATTGGATATTTCAAACGTTTTTAACAAATATAGAACTAAAAAATTGGGCGTGCAAAGTTAAGTTTTCATGCGAATTTTTAGTTAGCTAGTTTTAATTCTAATCGAATGTGCCCAGTTTTAGTGCAAACTGATAATTACCTTATAAAACTAGTTGTGAGGGCATGGATGAGGTAAAAAATAAATTGCTATTTTAGACCACTAACAAAACTCAAAATAGCACCACACTTCCTAGGTAGCATAATGAGGCTCCATACATGCAAACCGAAGCATTGAGAACCTTGTAAGTGTATAGACAGTTTATTAGTTATATAATTTAAAAGACATTACCGTTCGTGTATACAGCCAGGCAACATCTTCAGAAAACAGACTTGATCAGTCAAACCACAAACTCTGTGCTACATGAGCTGAACTGTAAGCAAATTGTGTTTGATTTTAGATTGCATTGCCAGCTGTAAGTCTTGCTCATTGATCTGCATGAATGACCGCAAAACCTCTTGCCATGGAAGATTCCAAGTCACAGTTAAGCTCACGTCTGTAAAAATGGGGCACATTCGATAAGCATGAAAACATTTCCCAGAGAACGGTCGACTCGGTAATAATGTGTTATTAACCCCTAGGTTCATTTTGCGCCGGAGTCCTTTAAGGGTCCATGTTTATTTCACAGAATGTACTGCAATTCTGTGAAACCGCCACAGATTTTGAAGTTTAGGGTCCGTGTTAATTTCACGGAATTCTGTGAGATCACTTTGGTAAAGCTGAAAATATGTTTATACTTCTGGTGCCAAGTGTTCTGTTTGGATTTCTTGTGTGTATAGTTTTGATACGATGAGCCCAAATCTGTATTTTGTGTGTTAGCAATCCATAAAAAACTGTAAGTGTTGTAATGTGTGTTGGTGTTGCCAATTTCAACTGTGTTATGCTTTTTTTATGGAAGTGTCATTCCAATGACTGCAATACTTTTATTTCTTAAAACAAAATGTCTATTTTTCTAAACTTTGTGTAGTATTTTGCACAGTGTGTGTTACAGAACACAATACAAAGTGCAAAGCTGAAAATCTGCTTGCAAAGTGTAAGGTTTTCATGCTTTGGTCTAACATTTACTTGTAGAAAAAATACCGTGGTCCAACTGCAAAATCCCAATGAACACCCTAAATGAAACCACATTTCAGTACACTTTAAAATGTTGTTCCCTGCTTCTCCTCCTCCTGTTCACCAGATTGATCTCTGCTTCATCTACTGTATGAAAATAGATAAATAAGTGATACAGAAAGACAGACTTCGGCAGGAAAAAATATCAAGTGTAAGGATTTCAGCGATTGTGACAAGGACCAAATTGCTGATTGGTGTATGTATATAAACATATACAGTTATATGAGGAAGTAAATCATTTGAATGCTATAGGGTTCCTGGGCTGACACTATTCTCTGTGTATATCAATGATGTTGCTACTGGTGACTCAGATCCACCTCTACACAGACGACAGTATTCTGTATACGTCTTCTCCGACATTGGACACTGCTAACAAACCTCTTCAAGAGCTTTGATGCCATACAACACTCCTTCCATGGCCTTCAACTGCTACTAAACTCTAGTAAAACCAAATGCGTGCTCTTCAACCAATTGCTGCCTGTACCTACAGTACCAGCCTGACTAGCATCCCCACTCCGGACGGGTCTAAACTAGAATATGTGGACACCTACAAAGATCTAGGTGTCTGGTTAGACAGTTCACCCGCATTAACCATCTTCAATCCAAAATTAAATCTAAAATTGGTTTCCTATTCCGAAACATGGCCTCCATCACTCTTCCTGCCAAACACACCCTGGTAAAAATGAACATCCTACTGATCCTTGACTTCGGTGAAGTCATTTATAGAACTAACTAAAACCCCCTCCTGAGTAAATTAGATATAGTCTACCACATTACCATATATTTTGTCACCAATGCCCCATATAAAACCCACCTGTGACCACTGCCTGGCCCTCGTTACACCCTCGGCACTTAATCACTAGTATCAGCTCATCCAAAAGGCCTTGCTCTGTAAAACCCAGTGTACTTAAGTTGTTACTGTAGCCTCAACTGCCCACAGGCTGTGCTCAAGCAGGTACATCTCCCAGGTTAAAAGCCCATTCCTCTTTTGGCCACCAATTCTTCCAGTTCTCAGCTGCTAACGTCTGGAACGAACTACAAAAGTCTCTGAAACTTGAGACCGTGCTTTAAAAGAACTAGTGTCAGAGCTATTGTAAGACCGTATATGTTGACTCCCCTCCCTTATACGCAACTTGTTTTTGCCCATTATGCCTGAGTGTCTTTGTCAGTGTCTTTATATTTTGCGCATATTCATCTGCTTAAACAGTTATAGGTGACTCATACCTCCAGGCGCAAGTGTCGCAAAGTGTGAAAGGTGACACTAGGCAACATCTCTTTTGTGTGTTTTGGGAGGGTTTACGTGTTGAACTATGTTTTGACCATGATTTTTTTCCTAGATGCATTTGGTAGAGTGTGGAGGACAGTGTGTTGTGGTTGGTCAAAAAGCCATGCTCTGGTCTTTGAAGAAGTGTGTGAAGGCTCATCAGAAAACTGATAGCCCCTATTGTTTTGGTAATCAGCCCCCACCACCCTGACTTTTACTGTCATTGGGAAAGATAAGAATTATGAAAGCAATACTTGTGTGACTGTCTGTGACACAAATGTTTCAACTCGCATATTCGAACAAGGTCTGTTGTGCTCATGTGTTACCTGTTTCTTTGTTATTGTCTGCCACTTTGCTCAACAATTTGCACATACTGATTCCATGCGATCTGTATATTTGTGTATTTCATGTGTAACTTTATGTCATTATGCACCAGTTCGCTGTCTTGACCAGGTCTACATTGCAATGACGATAGTTGTAAATTAGCCCACCTGGTTAAATAAAGGTGATTTTTTTCAAACAATCTTGACTGTGAAAATAATACATTCAAAGAACGCCCGACCACTCGTAAAAACTCGATTATATCATTGAATCTCTGGATGGTTTTCTTTGAACAAAGGTCTCAATCAACATACCTTTTTTAAATAAACTGTTTCTATTTGTTGTTTGAACAGAAGGCTACAAGACGACAAGATTGAGCCCCACAGACAAGGAGGGGGAGCAGCCAGGCCTGACTGTGTGGTCGACCAACTGATAGATTAGATAATCTTCGCGCACGCATGTCTTGTTTGCGCTCTTCCCTTGAGCCTGGCGCGCGCCTGTCTGTGTGTGTTTATCCGCTTAATGCGGTGCGCCCTTCTCATCCTGCCACGGCGCTGGTCTTCGCTCTTCGCGAGTTGAGCCGGTCGTTTTTAGGACGAAACAAGTAGACAGCCATGGCGAGCACAGGACAAAAAGTGGTTCTGATCACCGGTTGCTCCTCCGGGATCGGTCTACGGATGGCAGTGATGCTCGCCAAGGACGAGAAACAGCGCTATCTTGGTAAGAATGGGTGATGGCGTATTTTTGTTTGTTTCAAAGAGTTCGGTTATCTTTAAAAAGTGCATGTATTAGTTGCTATGAAGGTAATGTTACTACTGTTCAGTAGGTCACGTTAGAACTAAATACTACAATGTTATGAAATATGCGCTTATCATATAGACATCCGTCGTCACTTTTGCTGCGTGCACAATGCGCATTTGTTTATGTGTGTGTGCATGTGTGCGTGTGTGTACAGAATAAATATGATAGAGAGAGTGGGAGAGATAGAGATAGAGAAAGAGAGAGAGCATATAGTGAGAAAGAGCACGAAGTCGTTTTTATTATGATTTCCAACTCATAACGTTTGGACATGTTTACAACACACATAACGTATCTTACAATAGCCTATAACCCTCAAAATGTCTTCTGTAAGTAGAGTATATACTTCAGATTGTTTTAAATAGTTTTCACAGTTTATTTTGTTTCTTCTTTTAACTTGCTGCGATATGTAAACAAATGTTCCCATGCCAGAAAGCAATTTAAATTTAAATTCAGTGCCAGAGAAACAGAGTGACAGGGACAACGTGAATAAAGAGTACTTGTGGAGCAAGAGAGATCGTAAGCAATTATCAAAGGATTAAACAGAGCAGAAAAAACTAATGAAATGCAAGCCACACATTAGACATGATTAAACTCTCAGTCCCCTGGGACGAGCCAACTCACACAAATATACACATTGCTGTTGATAAGAATCCATGTTACCTAACCCCTAACCTTAACCCTAACCATAACCTAGCCATAACCTTTACCTATTTATATCTAAAAGTTATTGTTATTGTTTGTTTTTGTCGAGATTACACACACACACACACACACACACAAAGACACACACACAAATGCACACACTCAGACATACACTGCCCCCAGATGTGTTTATGCAATATGTTGACATTGTTCAGGTCAAGCAAAGGACACAGTTTAGGAGTGTTATGGAAAAAGACTGCTGTGTCCAGGGAATATTACAAATATACTGGCAATACAGTTCTGGAAAAATGTAAGAGACCACTGAAAACCATCTGTTTCTCTGGTTTTACTATTGATAGGTATGTGTTTGTCTAACATGAACCTTTCTGCTTTATTCCATAATCTACTGACAACATTTTTCCCAAATTCTAAACAAAATTATTGTCAATCAGAGCATTTGTTTGCAGCAACTGGTCAAAATAACAAATATATGCAATGTTGTCAGACCTCCAGTAATGCAAACAAAAATAAGTTAATATTCATTTTTAAACAACACAAAACTATTGTGTTAACTCAGGAAAAGTTTAGAAATCAATATTTGGTGGAATAATAGTAATAAATGTATAAAAATAATAATTGTCTTCCACGCATCTTGGCGTGCTCTCCACCAGTCTTTCACATTGATATTGGGTGGCTTTATGCCACTCCTGGTTCAAAATTTAAAATTTGTTTAAATTTATATTTACATTTTTTTCCCAGAGCAACTTATGGTGAATACAGAGACATCCCCCTAGAGCAACCTAGAGTGCTCAGAGTACCTGTGTACATGTGGTTCCTATTGCTTATCCCTGCTTAACCCAAGGTAGGACCTAAGACCAATCAGTTAGAGCAGGAGCTTTACCCCTCATCAGTGTGGCAATAACTCCCCAGGGGGGGCCTCCCTCCCTGTTTCATGCCCAAATTAGAGGCCTTGTCCTGGGACAGAGTGAGAGCCTGAGGATGAGCTGGTGCTCACAGGGGGGGTGATCACGCTAAGCTAGCCCCAGAATAGGATCAGACGGCCAGAGCTAATTCTGACTCCTGGCTCTGGTTATAGGATGACTACCATCTGTAGCTGATTTTTTTGACTATCTACACAATAATAATATTTTGTAGTTATTCATGATTCTGGTCACGGGGACTCAAAAGGGGTGTACTTCTTTGTTGACCTTAACCCACCTTAATCATTATCAAACAGCATTTGGGTGTTTCTCAGAACCAGAGCTGGTAGCAACTTAGAGCACTGTCTGTAGACTGTTATGAACTGGGTGCTTTGATTGCATGCTGATTGGCTGAGATCCTTCTTATACTGTATTATACTGTATCAGACGCCATGAATATAAAATGTTTACCTTTCAAATTAATTTTGTAAACAAATTGATAATATCAATGAGGCACCTTCAGGGTATCCATGTTGCACTGTGTTAAAAACATGCTTGAGGCATTAAATTGATCATATATAGCACCCACTCTTGTGGAATTTATAAACAGAGAAGTACACTGCTCCATAAAATTAAGGGAACACTCAAATCACACATCAATTCTTAATAAACAAAACATAGTAAAGATCAAAATCTTTACTGTACGTACATTGTGTAATTCGTTGAGAACAAAATGCCGTAACCACCAACCGATTTAGGGCTGAATTCAAACTCACACCGAAAAGCCAACTAAACATTTGAAATCACAGGCTGTTCTAACTTAGATCAATTCCATCAAGGCAAATCATAATGCGACTCAGTATTTTGTACGGCCGCCACGTGACTGTATGCACTCCCAACCATGTCTGAGCATACTCCTGATGAGACAGTGGATGGTGTCCTGGGAGATCTCCTCCCAGACCTGGATCAGGGCATCAGTGAGCTCCTGGACAGTCTGTGGCATTACTTGGCAGCATCAGATGCACAGATACATAATGTCCCAGAGGTTCTTAATTGGATTCAGGTCTAGGGAACTTGAGGTTTTTTCAATGGCATCAATGCCTACATCAGTAACTCCCTACACACTCTGGCCACACGAGGCCAGGCATTGTCCTGCACCAAGAAGAAACCTGGGCCCACGGAACCAGGGTAAGGTCTGATGATGGGTCTGAGGATTTCATCCCGGTACCTAACAGCAGTCAGAGTACCGTTGGCTAGCATGTGGAGGTCTGTGCGACCCTCCAAGGATTTGCCTCCCCCGACCATCACTGACCCTCCACTAAACTGGTCATGCTGGATGACATGGTGGAAATTGAAATGGATCTCACATTGTGATTAATATGTATACAGTGGGGCAAAAAAGTATTTAGTCAGCCACCAATTGTGCAAGTTCTCCCACTTAAAAAGATGAGAGAGGCCTGTAATTTTCATCATAGGTACACTTCAACTATGAGAGACGAAATGAGAAAAAAAATCCAGAAAATCACATTGGATGATTTTTGATGAATTTATTGATAAATTATGGTGGAAAATAAGTATTTGGTAAATAACAAAAGTTAATCTCAATACTTTGTTATATTCCCTTTGTTTTCAAAACCCAGATGTCAAATGTTTTCTGTAAGTCTTCACAAGTTTTTCACACACTGTTACTTGTATTTTGGCCCATTCCTCCATGCAGATCTCCTCTAGAGCAGTGATGTTTGGGGCCTGTCGCTGGGCAAAACAGACTTTCAACTCCCTCCAAAGATTTTCTATGGGGTTGAGATCTGGTGACTGGCTCTGCCACTCCAGGACCTTGAAATGCTTCTTACGAAGCCACTACTTCATTTCCCTGGCCCCTGGGTTTGGGATCATTGTCATGCTGAAAGACCCAGCCATGTTTCACCTTTAATGCCCTTGCTGATGGAAGGAGGTTTTCACTCAAAATCTCAAGATACATGGCCCCATTCATTCTTTCCTTTACACTGATCAATCATCCTGGTCCTTTTGCAGAAAAACAGCCCCAAAGCATGGTGTTTCCACCCCCATGTTTCACAGTATGTATGGTGTTCTTTAGATGCAACTCAGAATTCTTTCTCCTCCAAACAGGATGAGTTGAGTTTTTACCAAAAAGTTCCATTTTGGTTTCATCTGACCATATGACATTCTCCCAATCCTCTTCTGGATCATCCAAATGCTCTCTAGCAAACCTCAGACGGGCCTGGACATGTACTGGCTTATGCAGGGGGACACGTCTGGCACTCCAGGATTTGAGTCCCTTGCGGCGTAGTGTGTTACTGATGGTAGCCTTTGTTACTTTGGTCCTAGCTCTCTGCAGGTCATTCACTAGGTCCCCCCGTGTGGTTCTGGGATTTTTGCTCACCATTCTTGTGATCATTTTGACCCCACGGGGTGAGATCTTGTGTGGAGCCTCGGCTCGAGGGAGATTATCAGTGGTCTTGTATGTCTTCCATTTTCTTATAATTGCTCTCACAGTTGATTTCTTCACACCAAGCTGCTTACCTATTGCAGATTCAGTCTTCCCAGCCTGGTGCAGGTCTACAATTTTGTTTCTGGTGTCCTTTGACAGCTCTTTGGTCCTGGCCATAGTGGTGTTTGGAGTGTGACTGTTTGAGGTTGTGGACAGGTGTCTTTTATACTGATAACAAGTTCAAACAGGTGCCATTAATACAGGTAACGAGTAGAGGACAGAGGAGCCTCTTAAAGAAGTTACAGGTCTGTGAGAGCCAGAAATCTTGCTTGTTTTTAGATGAACAAATACTTATTTTCCACCATAATTTACCAATAAATTTATAAAAAATCCTACAATGTCATTTTCTGTATTTTCTCCTTATTTTGTCTCGCATAGTTGAAGTGTACCTATGATGAAAATTACAGGCCTCTCTCATCTTTTTAAGTTGGAGAACTTGCACAATTCGTGGCTGACTAAACACTTTTTTGCCCCACTGTAACTCCATTCCAATCCAGACAATAAAATTAGCCCATTCTCCTCAATTAAGGACTCAAATTCTCTTTCCAAATGATCCATCATTGTGTGTGAACATTACGAACCCTAGACTGTATGGATGGCTTGACGAGAGATGGGTTAGTCACAGCTAGCCAAGTGATGCCTCTGACCACTAGTTAACCTTCAACAATAAAAGAGAACCAACGAAACTGTCTCTCATCCTTTTCAAATGTGGCCTAGGGCATCTGACTGGTGTCTGTAAGGACAGAGGTGAAAACGTCTGTGAGCAAGACAGTGAACCCCAATTGCTTCCAGGTTGTTGCTGTAAAGACGTACTGGTTCATAGTACGTATAGCAAGTATCTCAATCCAAAAATCACCTGCCAAAAAGCCTTGTGAGAAACGATTTTCCAGGTTTACAATCTTCAGTTCCCCACATGTGGATCTGCCTCACACACACACACACAGCACCCAACACACACACCGCCACAAACACACACACAGCCACTAACACACACACAGCAACCAACACACACACAGCCACAAACACACACACAGCCACTAACACACACACACACACAAACACACATACAGTACACACACAACAGAGAACATGATCTGTTGCCTTCTTCTCGGTAAATCCAATGAACTCTGTCTGACCTGATGGAGCTATTTTGTTCTCCCTCTATCCGTGACTGCTGCTCACGACATAACAGTGAACAGATTGCCAAAGCCTGTTTCAAATAACAGAGTGCATTAGTAAGCAACAGTTGAATAATAACTATAATTATGATTAAGACTAAACAATAATAAAGAACAGCGAAAAATTATAATATAATAAATAATCTCTCTTTCTTGGTCTCCTGCATTTGTTCTTCCCTGTTTCTTCCTCTCTCTTTCTCATTCACCCCGCTTTTCCCCCTCGCTCCGGTTCTCCCCTCTTTTTTTACTCTGTACAGTCATAGCCACCATGCGAGATTTGAAGCGGAAAGACAAACTGGTGGAGGCGGCAGGTGAGGCGTACGGGAAGACACTGTCTCTGGCCGTGTTGGACGTGTGTTCAGACGAGTCAGTCAAACAATGCATCAATGGCATCAAGGACCGACATGTGGACGTACTCAGTAAGGAACAGTTTGGTTGTTATGACATGT
>JACXGM010016450.1:9478-20559 GCA_016801145.1 Umbra pygmaea | reverse complement strand
ATTCACGCACCCGATCTTCAAAACTCCCTTCTGCCATATCATCTTCAAAACTACCCTCAGCCATTGTGGTTAGCCTACTAAAGTATTACTCAGTTTATTCCACAGAGCAATAGCCTGTTCGCTTGGCTTCAAGATGGCTGACAATTTTTGAAATTCTGGAAGTGAGGTCCCACCCCCTATGGGCGGGTTGAAAACATGCAGAAGTAGCTCCTCCTGCTGACTGTAGTTTATAGCCTCTGAGCAGAAAAGCCTCAGATGACGCAAAATGACGATTTTTGCGTCATCTGAGGCCTTTTTCCCATACAACCAATACAGAGACTTCACATCCCAGGGGGTATGAGGGTAGCCTGGAAAAATCCAGACCCAAATCCGGAGGAGATATGGGTCTGGGATCTAGTAATGAAAATGACCCAGCTCGAGGGGCGGCACCAAGTATGCATTTGAAGATCTCACTGTACGCAATTGGATATAACTACGACCTATCACCAGTGGTTTTTCGCTAAGCACCTATGGCGGAGCTAACTGGTAGATTAAACTCTTGCAAAAACAGCAAAAACATCCTTCTTAAAAAGGAACAATTCGAGCACTGTCTTCTGTCCCTCTTTTAGACAAAAAGCCAAGTCTAACTCGTTCATTGTAGTGGCTTAAACAACTGGTGTTATTGCGATCTTACAATGTTTACTAATGACTTCAAGGTCGCAGCGCTGTTGTCATCTGTTTAACAAGCTTCTGGCACGCCTATATCAGATACACCGATGTGATTGGTGAAGCTCGGCTACAAGGGCATAGTTAATGAGCAGAATTACTCGGTGCCAGAGTAACTTGCTGAGCAAATTCAAACTGTGCTCTCGCGAGAACTCTGGATTTCCAGGGTAGTATGAGGGATTGATCCCAGTTATTTCTAAAATACTACCAGGTTTCTACTGATATAAAGCTTAATGCTAATCGGTGAAGTATCCCTTTAAATTAGGCCCTTCATAACCCAGAGAGATGCAGGAAAACTAATTCACACATTTGTTACAACTAGATTAGATTACTGCAATGCCCCCCTTACAGGCCTCCCAAAAAGTATTTAGAGAAGATTCAACTCATCCAGAACTCAGCAGCAAGAATCTTAACAAGTACCAAGATGCGAAAACATGTTACTCCAATTCTGAAATCAATACACCTGCTCCCAGTTTTCCACAGGATTGATTTTAAGGTCCTCCTGCTTGTTTATAAAACCCCAAGTGGCTCAGGACCAGCCTATTTCACAGACTCTCTAAAATCCAATGTTCCCCAAAGGGCACTCAGAACTTCCACAGCTAACCTGCTAATGGTACAAAATTGGAGATGCTGCCTTTTTTAAGTATGCTCCAAAACCATGGAACACAATACCAAGAAGAAGCATCATGTATAGATATTTTCAAAAAATTGTTAAAAAAAACATATTTTCACTATAGCATTTAACTAGGCCAGCACTTAAATGCTTTTAATTCCTTCTTTTAATATGTTCCTTTACATTTCATATTTCTATTTCATTGCCTGCAAATGTGCTCTATGCTTTTTGTGTTTTAAATTCTTTTTTACATTTCTCTGTCTTTTATTGTAAATATTTTTATATTGATACAAATTTCTTCCATTTTATTTGACTTTTATCGATGTAAAGCATGTTGAGCTGCATTCCTTGTATAAAATATATAAATAAAGGTTTATTATTGTTTATTATTATTACTCATCTTTTTAAGGATGTTTTTCCTACTGTGAGTTCTAGCCTAACAGCTACAATTAACAGCTCCTTGATAAGTGGATTAATACCAAACATGCAATTCTTCATCCCTTGTTATAAAAACCTAATTCAGATCATACAGTATATAAAAACTATAGACCT
Source organism: Umbra pygmaea (assembly GCA_016801145.1). NCBI lineage: Eukaryota > Metazoa > Chordata > Actinopteri > Esociformes > Umbridae > Umbra > Umbra pygmaea. The sequence goes on along the minus strand of JACXGM010016450.1, from coordinate 18,689 downwards.
ATTTCTAAACTGCCATTTATCTCCAAGATTTCAGAGAAAGTGGTCTACTCACAGCTACATACGATATTTTAGACACATTTCAGTTGGGCTTTAGGACCTATCACAGCACAAAATCGGTATTGCTCAAGGTTACTAATAATTAGACGTGAGCGCTGCCTTCAACACGATTCCCCATGAGATTCTTTTCAACTGTCTGGAGTGTTGAGTTGGTGTGCAGGGTACAGCCCTTTAGTAGTTTGCCTCATATTGAAAAGACAGGACAGTTGTTGTGAATCTGGGAGATGTCTCTTTACCCTTTAGTTTGTGGTTTTCCTCAGGGGTTGATTTTGGGACCACTGCTGTTCTCTCTGTATATGCTTCCTTTAAGCAATATTTTTTGGAAGCATAGAATTGCATACCACTGTTATGCCGGCAATCTTCAGTTTTATTTTCCTGCGAGTTTAGATCAAACCTGTATGCTGGACACAAAGTACAGGAATGTTACAGTGACATTAAATGCTGTCTTTCTCCAATTAAATGAGAAAAACTGAGGTTTTGATTGTAGGTTCCCCCATCTTACAGTACCAATTTTTCTTGATCATTTAGGTTCCATGTCCTTAAAGATTGAAGATCATGTAAAGTGTTTAGGGGTAATTATGGACTCATCATAAAATTTTAATTAAAAGATTGGTGTCATTGGTAAAGGTAGCTTTTTTAACCTGGATCAGTTGCTAAAGTAAAGCATTTTCTATCCAGTAAGGATTTGGAAATTGTGGTTTACTCTATTATCTTGTCAAATATTGATTATTGTTCCACAGTAATGCTCCTCAGGAATGGACCTACATAATTCTCTTTCCCCTTGACATTTAATTTGTACGGAAATTTCATTTTTTTTCTGATCAGAAAAGCCCAAAGCTGATGGAAGGGCGGCCAATTTAAATGTAAGGAAACAGAGGATGTCAATGTATCCCTGATTGAATGTATCATCTGTGAAAATCATAAACTTGCTACCGTTAGCAATGACCGTCGGTGCGATGCCATTATTAACAAGATACTATTTTGAAAAAAGCAGTGACATAGTTTTCCACAGATGCACACCATCTGTCATTATCAAAGCTTCTTGCACACACAAAATTGGCATTGCACAAACCATTCACAGGATCCGCCATGATCTCAAAATCAAAGATATTCTGTTCACTGGGTTCATCTGGTTTTCCAGGTTGTTTAAAACATTGATTTTTCATCTCACTAGTCAGTTCCACCCCACAGTTGTGACACATTTTAGCAGCACATTTATGTTTTTTTAGAGCTGCTAACACTTATATTGTAATGAAGACCCCAATCAGAACAATATTTCTGATCACACTGGCTAACCCAATTACCTGTACCCTGGTGCAACTTCAAAACTTTGTGCCGATTGTAACAAATTCTAAATCGAATATGCACTTACAGTCAGGACATTGCCTTGTGATTTTCAGTTATGGCAGTCTTTATGAAGACTAACATTGACCTACACCTACAGCCATGATCACAGTCTCTTTTGTACCCACTAAAACACAATTCACTAATGTACATACACTCTAGAAACCCTTATAAATACAGAATTTTATAGTAGTGATTGTTGTGTAAATACTTCAAAAAGTTATAGGGTTCATCACTTTTTTGAAACTTGGTATAATGACTATCGTTGGTCCTGTGAAATACTACTATTTTTGAACCGGTCATCTGTTCAAATTGACCAATTTCGGCAAAATGTCTGTAAGGGTTGTGAGGGGAATGCAGCGTTCTAGTTCTCCAAAATATTGATTTACTTTATGTTGGTTTGGGGGCAGAGGTGTTTTGTCATAGGAGATTATATACAATCATACAGGGGACTGCTTTGTTCAGGGGTTATGTATTCCTTAATTTTTCTAGTAATTAGGGGGGAGTTGGGTACTGCACCTCTAGGGATAGCAGGAGATATCTATCAGCCTCATGATTAGGACACCTGGGTCTATCAGCAGGTGTAGTGATTTGTGTGTATACTGAGTAGCCCTATAAAAACCTGTGTTTCTGTTTGCTCCTTGTAGAATATTGTTACGTGTTAAACCTTGGGGAAGTGTCAACCCTGCCCATACCAATCACCAACCCCAAAACCGGCCTCAATATGTAGTTCACAACCTATAGCCTCTGCCTCAACATAAGTGTAATGCGGGTTCAACATACCCGTTAGACAAACTGAAAAAAACAGGAAGAATCCTTATTCTTTGCAATGTAGAAATGCTTTCATTTTTATTGATAATATGGTCTACCAACACTGATTGAACTTTGCGACAACCACAGCCTTGTAGACCATGTACAATCTGCAACACTAACTCAAGTGAATCGTCCACCATTAGCCTCAAATTACATTGCATCAGTCTTTCAAGCCGAGCGTAGCAGTCATCAGGCAAGTATATTTAAATATACTTCTGGTGTACTTACAAACTTTTCAATGCCTTGTTTTATAAGTACAGAACCTGTTTGTACTACTGTAGAAGTTTGGTACCATTCTGGGCATTATTAGTGGGGTAATTTACGAGATACACCCTTGGTTCCATTAGCGCCTGCACTAAGCCAATCGGAGGATAGCGCTAACTCAACCAATGTTATAACAGTTGAAAAAAGCTTATGGGGGTTGTTTGGCTTGAGGTCAAGGTGCAAAGGACCCTAGGGTTATTTTACTCTGAACCATCACTTTGAGTGCGGCGTAGAACAGAACGTGCCCGTTGTCTATAAAGAAAACACCTATATTCAACAATATACTGTAACTCTACTTACACCTCTTGTCGAGGAGAGGGAACAATAGTGTAGAGACTCCTATATCCATAAACACAACAAGAGGTAAGGCAAAGAACATGCAATGATACATACAACCACCAACAAAGGCTCAAACGTAACAATAACTGAAAACTCATGTACCCGTTATAACAGTGACAGTACAACAATTAGGCCTGGCAAACTCGATTCATTTTAAGGATTCTGGTTATTCTGAGTGACTCACTAAACTGTGCTGGTCACTTGAGTCAGTTGCTAAATCTCCAAGGAAACTCAGTCCTAGCCCATTCTCTCTAACCACTAACGTAGTATGAAGTTCTGTGGATTCACACTGTGCAGACTCACTATTTCAGAGTGTAGTAACACGCATTTATTTTAAAAAGGCATACATGAAAAAAGAAACAACAACATTTAGCCACACATAGGCTATGTCATAATAATAGATGGAAAAAAATGGGGAAAAAAATGCAAAATGTGCTAATACATTAGAAAGCGACCAAGAATACAAAAAATGCTAAATGTTCAAAACAATTATAGATTGACCAAGCATACAGAAAAATCACAATACAAAAAACCTACAAAAATGCTTAATGTGCAAATTACTAGAACAATAATACAACAACAATAAAATAACAATAAAATGTATTAAATAAAAAACAACAATCAAATGGAACAAACATGCAAAATGTGCATATTATAAATTCTAAGAAAAAACTAAATAACTATTTACATTATAGTAGTGCTTTTATTGTGGATTTGCTTTGTGTCTGCTACAGATCCACTCATGACAACGTAGCCGGCTGATTCGCGCGATTGACTTACTTACGCAAGACCTCATGAGTCCTCGAAAACTCACGAGTCCTCAACAACTCATGAGTCCTTGACAACTCATACAACTCATGTGTCCCATGGTCTGCGAGGCAAGCCGAGTTTGCAATGTTTCGGACTGTCTGCTCGACCTAATTGCATTTTAATAAACTACATTTATGCACCAAACCTACAGTAGGCCTAGCTAGGCTACGTGAAGAACATTTCATGTTATTTCAGACAAGTTCCTATAACCTGTCTCTGACTGTCGCTCTGCTCACTCAGTCACTTACGTTGTGTTTGCCTACGAAATTGTAAGTTATAAAGCTTTTGGCAGCTTAGATGGCTAGGACTAGTAATAGCTAATATCCGAGTTACTCAGGTGAAAGATCTGAGTGAGTCACGACTCAAACAGGTCTAATAACAATTCCCAACACCTCTTCCCCAGTTTGGCCTGCTTATATTGACAGAGTTAACTAGCTAATTATTAATGAGATCTAACCTACACTACACCCTAACCTTGCAGGGCCAAACTGGGAGAGAGGTGTCCGTCTGAAAGGGACATTTCATATAATGATAAGGAAAACGTAAACCTTCATGCCATGCACTGAATATGTATATATAAAGAAAACAAATATACAAACATTACTGATATTTACTTATATACACTCACCTAAAGGATTATTAGGAACACCCATTAAATTTCTCCTTAATGCAATTATCTACTCAACCAATCACATGGCAGTTGCTTCAATGCATTCAGGGGTGTGGTCCTGGTCAAGACAATCCCCAGAACTCCAAACCGAACATTAGAATGGGACAGAAATGTGATTTAAGCAATTTTGAGCGTGGCATGGTTGTTGGTGCCAGATGGGCCAGTCTGAGTATTTCACAATCTGCTCAGATACTGGGATTTTCACGCACAACCATTTCTAGGGTTTACAAAGAATGGTAAACGTGGTAAAGGCGAAAATGCCTTGTTGATGCTAGAGGTCAGAGGAGAATGCGCCGACTGCTTCAAGTTGATAGAAGGGCAACTTTGAGTGAAATAACCTTGTTACAACCGAGGTATGCAGCAAAGCATTTGTGAAGACAACACGCACAACCTTGAGGCGGATGGGCTACAACAGCAGAAGACCCCACCGGTTACCACTTATCTCCACTACAAATAGGAAAAATAGGCTACAATTTGCAAGAGCTCACCAAAACTGGACAGTTGAAGACTGGAAAAATGTTGCCTGGTCTAATGAGTCTCGATTTCTGTAGAGACATTCAGATGGTAGAGTCAGAATTTGGCATAAACAGAATGAGAACATGGATCCATCATGCCTTTTTACCACTGTGCAGGCTGGGGGTGGTGGTGTGATGTTTTTTTGGCACACTTTAGGCCCCTTAGTGCCAATTGGGCATTGTTTAAATGCCACAGCCTACCTGAGGATTGTTTCTGACCATGTCCATCCCTTTATGGCCACCATGTACCCATCCTCTGACGGCTACATCCAGCAGGATAATGCACCATGTCACAAAGCTTGAACCATTTCAAATTGGTTTCTTGAACATGACAATAAGTTCACTGTACTAACATGGCCCCCACAGTCACCAGATCTCAACCCAATAGAGCATCTTTGGGATGTGGTGGAACGGGTGCTTCGTGCCCTGGATGTGCATCCCTCAAATCTCCATCAACTGCAAGATGCTATCCTATCATTATGGGCCTTTCTAAAGAATGCTTTCAGCACCTTGTTGAATCAATGCCACAACGAATTAAGGCATTTCTGAAGGCGAAAGGGGGTCAAACACAGTATTAGTTTGGTGTTCCTAATAATCCTTTAGGTGAGTGTATATGCAAGAGTCCATTCTCAGTCTGTACGCCAGCGCACTCTGGGCTGGACATGACAGTTTGGATGCCCTAGTACCTATGGCTCCTTTTAGATCATTGGCCAAATGCTTTATTCTGATGTGTTTGTTTTACCATTATTAATTATGTTCATGTCTAGTTAATGTTATGTTTTGAATGTATGTGTGCCATTTACTTGGTTGTGTTCCCAGGGCACACTTGTAAATGAGACCTAGGTCTCAATGTGTCCCCCCTGGTTAAATAAAAAAATGACAAAATATATGTCTTCCATTTTCCCTTATTCAGTGTCTGTTGTCGTTCTACGTAAAGTGTCTCGGACCTGGGCCTTTGTGCCGTATTTCATTACTATCCCCAGCCGATTGTTTGTGGCTGCCTTGATTTTGGGCGTAAATGAAGCCAAGCTCTTTCTACTGCATCTAAGCAAACTCTCTACCAATATAACACTATCTATTTTGAAAAGTCTGCTTGCATGTGACTCTTATTTGTCACGCCATTAAACATTTAGGTCACAGACGATCGTGACTGGTTGTAAATGTTACTAGTTAAATTCAATTGCTATCTAGTAGTGCTGTCAGTTAAACGCGTTATTAATGTTTTTAACGCAAACCCATTTTAACGGCGTAAATTAAGATTTAGAACAGATAAAAATGTGCGATTAATTGCAAGTTAACTATGAAATTATTGCGATTAATCGCGATTAAATATTTTAATCGTTTGACAGCACTACTATCTAGTAGGCCACAGGCTTAGGCTACATTCAACATCACTGGAAGTGACTCTCTAGGTGGCGGGCACTATTATTCAACTTTGCCTATTTGTATGTACCTTGGAAGAAGATAATACAAACAGCCTATATTGCTATTTCCTGCATTTGCGTCCTGATTGCTATCACACCCAAGACACATTGTCACGCCTAGCCTAGTGTGGGCTGGTGTTTAAGAACTAAAGAACTGAGAGATGGACTCTAAGGTATTTCGTATGTTACGGTTTAGAGTTTGGAAGTTGAAGCGTGGGCTCTGTACATGTACTTTAGCACCAGTGTCGTGCCGCTGTTGAAATAGCACGTAGCTATTCATGTATATTCCGTGTGCACTCGCTCTTCTCTGTTTCATGCTACAACCTAAGAGTGCTGTCAGTTTCTCGGAGCATAAATAAAACGCAAACCATCATCTACACGCCTTGCCTGAGTCTCCCTCCTCATCTCACCCACACCCAACACATTACACTTTTTTGTTGTTGAAGTCTCTATTTTATTATCTTTATTTTATTTTTATTTCGATGTATTTTTTATTTTATTCTGTTAAAAATATTTGGATGCTTTTTTAATATTGTTTTATCACACAACTGTAAAGAGACTCTGGTCTCCATTTGTCTTCCCTGTATAAATAAAGGTTAATAATAATGACAGTCATCAAGGCTAAATAGCTGCACCTGAGACTGATTAAGACTGTCAGAACTATAGATTACTCAGAGGCAGTAGCAGTCAGGGAAGCTGTCTCTCTCGTGTGGCAGTTGAACTACTTGTCAAAATGGTGACTGTCATTTGAGACCCAGGTGCTTGTAAATGCACTCATTTTACTGGGGAATGGTGTCGTTCACAATCAGTTTGGGGGGCCGGTGACGAAGAGATCTAGTTAGGGGGTTATTTGGTGGACAGATAGATAGGTGGAGACCTAGGAGTGCACCAAACTGCATTCCCATCCCTTTATCAAATCAAACATTATTTGGTGGACAACTGGAATGTGTTACACGGTGAGGCACACTAACGAAATTGAGCATTTTCTGGGATAATGTTGTCATGGCACTGTGGACATTTGTCTGCTGCCAGTCAACACGAACCAAGCCGACCAGCATCATTAAGGTGCCCAAACCCAGACCCCAGGGGAAAAAGGTATCAGCTGCCCAAGGAGTTGTTTTTTATTTTTCCCAATTTTTTCCCCTAACAATTCCCCCTTTAATCCTGCCTTGTTGGGAGCTCCGCAACTCTGTGGGATGGTGAAGGGCGCAACCACGTCGCCCTGCCTCCAGTTCTTTTTGCACTGTGAATCCAACACAAAAGCCTATAGTCGGATCATCTACGGGATGATTATGTTCACCGACTATACTTCTGCGTTTGAACCCACAGGTGCCCGATCTGGACACAAGGAGAGCAACATGGACATCTGATTCATCTAATCCAAATCCCAATGCCAATTTGCACTGCCCCATGCAGAAGGCCCCGGAAAAGTCAGAGAACCCATAGTCCGGCTCAAAACTGTGACTATCATGAAGTAGATTGTTGTGCAATGCAGCAACTTAGCCCCACTATGCCACGTGAAAGTGTTTTTAACCTGTAAAATTGAATAATTAAATCTGTATGTACTGGATCATAGAAATAATAAGCCTTCAAAAAAAACAAGGAAAGACCATATACTGGATCATAGAAGTAAGGCACTAAAATATAGCCAATTATACTTATCAAACAGAGGGAATCAGAAATAAAGATTCAAATAAAAGCTGGTTGCCTTCTGCAGTAGAGGTAAATAGAGGATATAGAGGAAATACGGCAGAGGTTTCCTTGGGTTGTCAACCATACGCCTCTTGAGGGAAGCAGGAGTGACCGGAGGGAGGCTAAGGAGGGAAACAAAGGATCTGGCAGAGGAGGCAGAGAAAGGTAGCTTTTGGCTCTGGATAAGGAGGAAAGATAGGTGTTGGGGAAGAACATCTAACCCCAGATAACAGCAGCAGAGAGAACAGCTTTCAGCTGTAGGGGGTGACAGGGAGACGTCCCTGTCACTGCTCCGCCACCAGGAGACGTTCCAGAATTAAAGGAGCGAAACGTCTGTGAACGGTGGTTTCTGGCTGATGACCCTACAGCTGACCCATGGGCACTGGAGGAGGTGCGACAGGCAGCAATGCCCAGCAGGTGGTAACATCTTCCTGTGCAATAACTGAAGTTCTGGCGAACCCAGTGACTACTGTGAATAGGGCAGTTGGAGTCCAGGGAAGACTGGAGGACAGCCAGGAAAGACTGGATGGCAGCAGGGAAAGACCGCACCGGGAGTGGGTGGCTAGTTACCTAACCCACTAGTCTTTTGCGAGAGAGACACCCAAATCTAACTACAAAGAAACTTAATGAGAAACAACCCGTGGGCCCTCCGAGAGGTGGGACGAAAGATGGGCCCAACAGGACAGACCACACGGTGACGACGGCAACGAACATGGACAACGAGAACACCAGAACTCCAGTAAATGAGGAGAAGATCCTCCGAAAGTGTACATGTGGATGGGAGAAAGTGACCACGTTTAGAGGCTTAAGGATCCATCAGGGGAAAACGAAGTGTGGACAGAAAGGCCAACAGCAACCTTGCACTGCGTTAGCAGGTGAGACAAGAAGGACCAAAAGCCAGGGAAAAAACCACAGAGCTGAAGGACCCAACGTTGCTGAAGGCATGAGAGTAACAGAGGAAGGTCCCCTGGTGGAGGCTGAGCCTCCACGTGAGCATAAAGGCCCAGTCCCCAACACGTTAGACAGAACAGAGCCAAATGAAGAGACCAAAGAACCAGCCAGAAGGAGCAAGCTGAAGTGGCCAAAGTCAAATGAAGCAGAGGCATGGCGCAATCTGGACTTGGAACTGATCAAGACCCTAGGGGGATCTCTGCGAGGAGGGTGCGAGACTAAGCTTAACCTGATTGGAGACATAATATACCAGACCTGCAAAGACAGGTTTGGTGAAATTGTCCCCAAACAGAGGACCGCCAGGAGAGAGAAGGGAAGGAGGGAAAAGGAAA
>JACXGM010016449.1:0-13051 GCA_016801145.1 Umbra pygmaea | reverse complement strand
CTTGACACTCGTCCATAAAGGCCAGATTTGTGAAGTATACAACTGATTGTTGTCCTATGGACAGACTCGCCCACCTCAGCTGCAGATCTCTGCAGTTCATTCAGAGTTATCATGGGCCTCTTGGCTGCATCTCTGATCAGTCTTCTCCTTGTATGAGCTGAAAGTTTAGAGCGAAGGCCGGGTCTTGGTAGGTTTGCAGTGGTCTGATACTCCTTCCATTTCAATGTTATTGCTTGCACAGTGCTCCTTGGGATGTTTAAAGCTTGGGAAATCTTTTTGTATCCAAATCCGGCTTTAAACTTCTCCACAACAGTATCTCGGACCTGCCTGGTGTGTTCCTTGTTCTTCATGATCCTCTCTGTGCTTTCAACGGACCTCTGAGACTATCACAGAGCAGGTGCATTTATACAGAGACTTGATTACACACAGGTGTATTCTATTTATCATCATTAGTCATTTAAGTCAACATTGGATCATTCAGACATCTTCACTGAACTTCTGGAGAGAGTTTGCTGCACTGAAAGTAAAGGGGCTGAATAATTTTGCTCGCCCAATTTGTCAGTTTTTTATTTGTTAAAGAAGTTTGAAATATCCAATAAATTTTGTTCCACTTGTTGTTGCTTCTTTACAAAAAATTACAGTTTTATATCTTTATGTTTGAAGCCTGAAATGTGGCAAAAGGTTGAAATGGTCAAGGGGGCCGAATACTTTCGCAAGGCACTGTATGTATTTTATTGTATGTTTTATGTAAAGCACTTTGTGAAAAGTGCTATATAAATAAATGTTATTTACACTGCCCTTTCCAATCTGGACAAAAGGATGGTATGTGAGGAATCGGTTTACTGACTAATGATTGGCTTTTAACACCATAGTGCCCTTCTTACTCATATGCTACAACCCCAATTCTAAAATTGTTGGGACCCTGTACTATATTGAAAACAAATGATTAACACATTGTGATGTTTTACTTTGTAAATTTAATTTAAGAATATTAAATATACATTCATTTAAAATGTGATGACTGCAACAGACTCCGAAAAAAGTAGCCATGTCAGGAATACTTTGGGAAATCAACCCCATTTGCCGCTGTATCCACAGATGCAAGTTAAGTCTTTGACTTCTCTGGGCTTTGTCTCATCTGATGTGTACAGTAGCACAGTATAATCGTGTCTTGTGGTCCGACGCTTTGGGCGTGTCCAAATCCACTTTTGCTAGTTTGACGGCAGAAAAAAGGGTCCATGCGCCAGGTGCATGTTTCAAAAGGGTTGTACATTAATTCATAGGTGTGTTTTGCGCGTAACATGCAATAAACCAATTAGTGTCATCTCCCATTCCCTTTAAGAGCCATACGCGTTTGTACCTTGACGCATTGCTATTATGATGGCGGATTTGCACTAATATTTTTACTTTTAATATTTTTTCATGTTTGTGTGCTGCTGCGCTTTCCTGTGTGTGTGGGTAACCAGCATAGTGTACAAGCGCTGTGCATAAGCCTAGGAGCATTTGACTAATTTGCTGTTAAGATAACAATGACATGATGTGCTATTGACTTTAGGTTTTTGTTGGTCAATGGCGCAATCACTTTCCGATGTCTCAAGATAGCACTACGCCAAGAATTATCCTGAACATACCTCCCTGTAAAACCAGCACACCCATGGGCGCAAAGATGGGCGCAGGGGCATTTGCTATTTAAACGACGCAAGCGCTGGATGGAAAATTGACAACTGTGTCAGTTTTAAACTAGCAAAGACACTTACGTTCGGGCTTTGCGCTACATTGCGCTGGGTGCAAGAGAGGGCCCAGTGTCTGTTATGGTATGGGGGTGTGTCAATGGCACGGGTAACTTGCATATCTTTGATGGCACGATTATTGTGGAAAGATATGTACACATTTTAAGCAACATATGCTGCCATCCAGATGTAAAAATGCCTTCTCAGTGCGTTCGGTAATTCACAACCCCCCCTGTAAGTTTTCCAAAAACCTGCGGTGACGTCACTGCCAGGGTTGGGTAGAGTACTGACAATTGTTACTCAAGTAAAAGTACTCTCTCATTCCAAAATGACCACCTGAAAAAAGTACTCAAGTAGGAGTAAAAGACTACTTGGTCAAAAAAGTACTTAGTACTTACTTAATACTTAGTATTTGTTACATATTTTGTTCAAAACATTAACGCCATAGTAACAACATGACATTATAATTTAAGAGGGTACAAACACAAACTGCATTTTTCCTGTTTGACTAGGCATTTATTTTCCAGGGTCAGCCTATAGTAATGCAGAATAGAAAACCAAAATCAATTCCAAAAATATATAATGTAATGATGTAGCTAGCCTTTCTGCATTACAACATTAACGTTAGTTTGTCAAAATTATGCGTTAGCAGAAAAGCTAGCTAGTTAGTTAACTATGACAACGTTTGTTAGCTATGTTATTGAGTAACCACAAATACATATTGTAAAATGTTCAAACATGTACTTGGCAAACAGTTTAATTTGACCCCTTTTTCCTCACTCATCAGTGGTTGGTCATTGTAAATAGACCAGGTGAAGAGATGCCGTGTGACTCCAGGTTGAGGGAGCTGTACCGTGCGCGATATGCACGTTTTTACAAACGGCACACCCACACTGTGCACTATATTCAGTGGCACGCTATATAGAATGTTTTTACATAAGATAACTTCAGTCATTATTTTTGTTTTGTTCCGTACTTTTGTTTTAGACCAGCTATATCCAAAGTGGAATACGAAATAAATTGTGGTTCAACATGTATTTCAATATTTAAACGTGCCTATACATTATTAAAGTGATGTTTTCATGTCTGAATAGTCCAGTCTCATTGGCGAAAATAATCACCAACCAGTGTCTGGATACATTTCAACATGTGGTCAAATATCAAATAGGCTAATTGGCATCCAACCGGGAAAACTATAATTGTTTGTTTTTATTGAGTATATGAGAAAAGACCTCCAGTAGGCAAATCAAACTACAAACTGGACAATTACCATACATGTAAGGTACAATTAAGTAAAAAGAAATATTATACACAGTTAGATCACATATGCTACTCACTTATACAGCACATGCATGCTTATATAATTACCACCCAAATCTTTCATGTTTTTGAAAAAAATTATAATTTTATTGGACAGATTAACTATTACTTCACCCTGTGTGGAATTCCAGCGGATGTCAACCGGCCTGTAGCAGCTGCGGAAGGCTGGGGTAAGACAAGGGCTATCACCCCCATGAATAAGATTAGCTCTCCCATCGTTTGAATGGTGGCCAACCCTCCCTTTCTCTTGCGTGAAGTGCTTGAAAACATATTTAAGAAACAGTATAGGAGAACCATAATGTGCAGTTTGAACAATCCGTCACAATGCCTTTTATAAGAGACTCGTTCAATTGTCATTAATTTAATATAATTTTGCTATAAAATATATAGCCTATAGATTATGTCCTACTCATATGGAATGGCACAGATATTCTCCTCAAGAGTTTCTCTCTTAACTCATCAGATAAAATGTACAGCAGGGAGAGAGATCTAGAAAGGATATCGATTTAATAGACATTGCCATTTATAAAAATGTTGATATTTTTGGAAACTATACTATCTACTTCAAGCCACAGAGTATAACACACATTTATGGCCAGACAGTAATAATCAGACACCTCATACAGAATATACCAGTTGGTCAAATCCTTTACAAAAAAATGTACAAATAATACTAAGCGTATTATTATCTGAGAACTACGAACAAATACAACATTTTTATGTTTTTTGTAAGAAAAACATTGGGTTAGTGCTAGGGGCACTATTCAGTATGATCATACAGTACGAGTGTATGGATTTGTCATACTTTTTCCATACACTGTTGTGCACGTTGTTCAGTCGGAATCATAATGAGATAGTTTAAATTACATTTCATATATGCCTTCTTAAAAACATTCAGATGAATACTGTAGATGGCATCCAGATTGACATAAAAGCCCCCCCGAAGAATAGTAAAGTAGGCTGTATAAATCAAACAGCATTCCGCTCAATTTCCCGGTGATAATAAGCAGAAAATATGCGTCACATTTTTTTAGCATGAGGTTGGAATACAATTTATTCTGCAGGACATATATCATCGCATTTATTTAGGCTAAATTATCACGCTATTACAGATTAGATGCCTATTATTGTTTGTTAAAAATATTCTTTTAAAGAACAACATATTTATCACTGCAATACACTTTTATCTTAGCAAAGTTTTGCTTTTTACTGGTGAAGCGATTAACCGTCATGCAGTCATCATTTTACACTACATGGCACCTTCTGTCAAGCTCCGAAATTTGGATTATATCATACATTTAATGAACCTCAATGTAGCTTATGTTTCCTGCAGGTAATTATGGGTGTGTTGATAGGCAAATCATAGAGACTGTCCACCAGCACTGACGCTAAGAACAAGTGATATTTATCAATTGGGATTTCCTACCGGTGTGCATAAAATGGTCATAGAGTCGTTTGATTAATCCCACTTTTTTTGGCATAGGCGCATTCTTAATTCTCTTTGTATATACAAATGTAGGATTTTTTTACATTCAAGCTTGATAATATACCAACACTAGTTAGTGATTCTTTTCGCCAGTGAGGCTATTCAGACAAGAAAAAAATCACCTAAATGTATAGGCCAGTATGAATATTGAAATATTCGTTGAACCACAAGTTTTTTGTGTATGCACTAACATTAATGTGGGTACTCCACTTTGGGAATACCTGGTTTTATGTAATCAGCACGTGGGGGGTTGGGTGTTTAACACTTTGGTTGTGTGTTTAACATTTGTGACACAATGACTAGCTGAGTGCCCATCAAGGGGAGATTGTGTCACCTTTCTACAAAAATGATGTGCGCTTTGTAAGGGTGCACGCAATGCTGATATTTCTTTACACAAAACAAGATTTCTGCGCAATGTACAAGGGTGCATGTTAATATCGGGCATGCACTTTATGCGCTAAAACTAGTGAGTATTGAAGCAGTAATGGAGTAGTTCACTGCGCTAACAATATCTCTGTGGCCTGCCTTGTTAGTGAAGAGGAATTGGAGAATGCTGGATTTAATTGCTTCAAAATTCTATTGGTAAGTCATCAAAATATATTCAATAAATGCTAATATTATAAACTAGAGTTAATTAAGGATGCAGCTATCGATAATTTTAGTAATTGCGTATTCTACCGATTATTCCATCGATTAACCATGTAATCGGATAAGAATTCCTTGTTTGGGGATTTGTAAGTGGTGTTATAAGGTACTCAGTCAGGGCATAACCTTTGTCACCTAGAGGAATCACATCAAACCGTTTCACCAAAGATCTATGTAGAACTTCTATAATAATTGTAAGAGGGCGTAACTCACCGAAGAGATGACTCCAGCCATGCAGTGTGCTCTCCTGTAGCCTTGTTCCAATGCTGCAGTTTAAAAAATAGTGAGTCTCTCGTCCCCCCAGGCCACCAGGCTACCATATTCAGAACAAACGTCCTGGCATCACATGACCTGAACGTTGATTGACTTAAAGTTTTTGCGATTGATAAATGTGTAATCATTCATAGATGGTGGCTACAGAAGCAGTAGCCTACAATCAATCGCCCCAATCACATTTGGAAACCCAACAATCTCAAAAAATTGTCTTTTAATCACAGTTTGCTGAGCATCATCATATGGAAATCGAATATACCAGAAAGGGACTTCATAGCCGCCAAAACTCCTGGCATACTTCAACTATTGTTGGCTGTGATATAGCAGACCTGTTCTTGATCTCCCGCTGAAAGGTCCCGGTGGTCAAAAACCCCAACGTAGAGAGTGTGCATTAAGGTCCTTTAACA
The DNA here is from genome assembly GCA_016801145.1 of Umbra pygmaea. Lineage (NCBI taxonomy): Eukaryota > Metazoa > Chordata > Actinopteri > Esociformes > Umbridae > Umbra > Umbra pygmaea. The sequence continues at coordinate 7,190 of JACXGM010016449.1, read as the reverse complement.
GAGACAGATCTGCCATTGCTTCGACTTCAGGACTGCCAAAGCGCTTATTTAAATAGGCGACTGAATAATCATTTCACCAGTCAAATCGATTAAACTAATATATTTTAATTTTTTGACTGAAATTGTTGTATGCCTAATTAAGCCCTCATATTCTAGGCCATCTCGAAGTGAAAGGTAAAAAAACACTTAATAGCAATGTGCTGTATACAATTAATTCGTAATTCTGAAATGTAAATTTCAATATGTGGTAGTTGGGATGCACACACATTCAATGATTGCTGGTAAAACAATTCACAGAAGAAAAAAAAACTATTCACTAAACCAGGTGGTTATACAGTACCATGAACACCGCTATTCACACTGGAGAACTTGTGTACACTACGATCACGTTCAAATTGATAAATGCTTTGCTTTTCATAGGAATCAGCGTATGCTCATCCTATGCCTGTTTTAGGCCGTAAGCACATTTGATAAATGAGGGCCATTAAGTGCAATTAAGTGCCATAATACACTCACCTAAAGGATTATTAGGAACACCCGTTCAATTTCTCCTTAATGCAATGATCTACTCAACCAATCACATGGCAGTTGTTTCAATACATTTAGGGGTGTGGTCCTGGTCAAGACCATCTCCTGAACTCCAAACTGAATGTCAGAATGGAAAAAAAGGTGATTTAAGCAATTTGAAGCGTGGCATGGTTGTTGGTGCCAGACGGGCCAGTCTGAGTATTTCACAATCTGCTCAGTTACTGGGATTTTCATGCACAACCATTTCTAGGGTTTACAAAGAATGGTGTGAAAAGGGAAAAACATCCAGTATGCGGCAGTCCTGTCGGCGAAAATGCCTTGTTGATGCTAGAGGTCAGAGGAGAATGGGCCGACTGCTTCAAGCTGATAGAAGGGCAAATTCGACTGAAATAACCACTCGCTACAACCGAGGTATGCAGCAAAGCATTCGTGAAGCCACAACACGCACAACCTTAAGGCGGATGGGCTACAACAGCAGAAGACCCCACCGGGTACCACTCATCTCCACTACAAATAGGAAAAAGAGGCTACAATTTGCAAGAGCACACCAAAATTGGACAGTTGAAGACTGGAAAAATGTTGCCTGGTCTGATGAGTCTCGATTTCTGTTGAGACATTCAGATGGTAGAGTCAGAATTCTACTTCCAGCAGGATAATGCACCATGTCACAAAGCTCGAATCATTTCAAATTGGTTACTTGAACATGACAATGAGTTCACTGTACTATAATGGCCCCCACAGTCACCAGATCTCAACCCAATAGAGCATCTTTGGGATGTGGTGGAACGGGAGCTTCGTGCCCTGGATGTGCATCCCACAAATCTCCAACTGCAAGATGCTATCCTATCAATATGGGCCAACATTTCTAAAGAATGCTTTCAGCACCTTGTTGAATCAATGCCACGTAGAATTAAGGCAGTTTTGAAGCCGAAAGGGGGTCAAACACAGTATTAGTATGGTGTTCCTAATAATCATTTAGGTGAGTGTACATTGTTTAAAGAAAACATTTTTGGAAATTCATTAACAACCTCAAACTGAGGCATACATTAAACATACATAAACATGACCTTAAGTTGTGCAACTTACCTTTCAAAGCTACAAGTTTCAACCTGAGACTGATCTATATATAGACCTATATGTAGATATTAGTTAGACTCAATCTATTTTCATTTATATATTTGATTACAATGTCACACAGCTCTGTTACACTTATGCTAGTAGATCATTGATCAGCTGTTTCTCCATGAAGTGAAATTGGTACGCAACAATCAGTTGTTTTACCGAAGGGATATTCAACAATTTAGCTCTTTAGATCAAATTGTGGTCACCGACTACGTATTTTCTTGTCTTTTGTTTTTGGTAGTTGTTATGTTTGGTGTAGTTTCATCGTCCATATGATGGAATGGATGATTAGTTTAGACTCAATGTTTTCTGTTGAGATGCTGAATCATTGACGTTGTGCTATTTTTGTGGTAAGGTAGTTCGATTTTGCAGTAGACACACAGAGGTTTTGTTTTAATTACATTTGAACTGATTCCAAACTTTGGACATTGTTGTTTTCTCCAGCCTGTCTCTTCTCTTAGCCCCTCACTATTTATGCTTTCTTCATTTTGTAATCTGCGTCTTCATGACATGTGTCGCCAGCAGCGCCAGCCTGGTGTGCGACAGTAATAATAATCTGTGCGGAAATACCGTGAGCGATACAACGTTGGCAACATTGATTAAACAAAGCTTTGAGGCAAATCATTTGTCATCAAGGTTTTTTAGTAATCTAGTTATTCGAGTTACTTGAGGAATCATTTCAGCCCTACAGTTAATGTAATAATATCACAAGAAGACTGCTTGATGGATCCGTCACCTCTTGCCAATATGAACGCAACTGAAAAAACTAGTGAGTGACAACTAACAACAATCACCATTTAGTTGTGTACTAATCGATTTACCATGCCAAACAGTTCAATTTTTTTCTATCCATTCTATTTCTATTACAATTTTTTCCCTTGCCCGAATCCTGTTATTGGCTCAGCACCAACAAAACACTGCCATTGACCTTTTTCCATGTCGGTGTCTGACATTTATTTAGCTACGTCTGTGTGTGCACTCCTCCTATACAGACTAAGAGGGGAGGGAACACCCAATCACAAACCTAAAATCTAATCATGAAACAAAAAAGAAAAAGTACTTGAGTAAGAGTAAAGAGTACAGCCCCCAGAAAGGAACTAGAAGAGTACTCTGTCCTCTCTGAACTCTTTTACTCATTTGCATTACTTGTAACGCATTACTACCCCACTCTTGGTCACTGCAACATTTTTAAAAATACATCTAGATTCAGGGGATGCGTTTGGTTACTTCCAATATTTATCTGTCCCATTTATTCTCCTATCAGCTCAATTCAAAGATTGACGCGCTTCAAAACTAACATTTAGGATTTTCGAAAATGTTGCAGTGATGTCACTGCAGGTTTTTGTAGGGAATTACCAAAAGCGCTGAGAAGGTATTTTTAGTGACTGTTGTCGGAAACACAACCAGCACAATGATTCAGGAGTCTGGAGTGTTCCTTTAAATCTGTTTATGTTTATCAATGATTTTGCCATGGCATCAATATGGTATTGATACCAAGATACAAAGCAAGTATCTGTATTGAAGTAGTGTAGGATTTTAATACCTCTGTGTCACACCGGTGTTTATGGCATTACGTTTGTGTTCACAGCCTGGGCCCTGGTCCCTGAAAAATCGAACGTGAAGGCCCGGGCCACCTACAACATGATCTCCCCCAAGGTCATCATTTCCCGCTCGCATGCTGGCAAGGTGAAGGGGTTCATTAGGGAGGCATTTGGCAACAGTACAGTCATTCTGCCAGGAGGAGGTGCAGGTATGTAATTTCAGTTTAAGGACCATTTAATCAGATGCTCTTATACAGAGTAACTTAGAAGAGAAATTAGAGTTAACACTAGAACCGCCAGGCCTTCCAAACTACCTATATCCACCTACTGCTGATGCCCATCAGTGTCATTAACATATGAATCATCCTCATTAAAAACTGCAGCCTCCAGCCAAGCAATCATTGCATCCAGCGATTAAGAGCATCACCCCATTGTGTTTTTATAAGCCTAAGTAAAAAGGTCTCAAAACAGATTTTTTATTAAACTTCTTTGTGTTTGCTAATTAGAGATTAGAGAAATCTTTTCATTATTTTTATTTCCTGCACATCCCAGGAGATTGATTACTGGTAGGCTATATTTTTTCTTAATTTTTCGTTTTGCCTCCTTAGATAACTTCCGGTCAATCAAAGCGTTAAATGTTTAATAAAGATACTAACATATTCAGAGCAAATATGTTTCGGGATCTGCATTATGGTTTTATTATGGCCCATTATATATATTTTTGTATGGATTTTTGAATTGTTCTATCTATAGTAGCTCTAAAATTAATGAAGTATCTGCTTGCTTCAGAAACGCTTTGCGCTGAGGAGATAAATAGCCTTGAAGCTTAAATATGAACTGAACTGAAAGAATCAATGTTGATAATGTGTTATTTATGACAATTAAATTATTTAAAAATAATTAAACAAAGAAAATAATAAAAAAATCAATACATAGCTTTTTTAAGCAACACCCAAAACTGCGTTTGTTAGTATAGAACGCTGCCAATTGCTATGATGTCACTGGTATGGTAGGACCTGAGAAGGTCCTAACAGTACAGGCAACAGCTGCAGGATTTTACACACGAAAATGAGTCAGTTCAACGGCATATAATACAAAGTTGTGTCTAAAATATGTATTAGATTGTATTTGCATGATGTGCATTGTAATGAACACAGTAAATTATTAATGGAGTAAATAACTACGTATCCAAGCACATTGTGCATTTTAGGGAATAGAGACTGCTTATTGTGTGCATTTAGAGAAAATAGAAAAACATGGTTTATGTCCTGTGACTTTTAGAAAATCAAGGCAGATAAATGGAAAATGTGAACTGCTGTGCAGGCTGCTAGCAAGGGTGCGTTCGGAGCCGTTGCACACCAGTCACATATGGAACTAGCAGCTATTTCTGTGAGTTGAACACCCTCTCTATCACCTCTTACTATGGAACTAGCAGCTACTTCTGCGAGTTAAACTATCTCCTCTGCATCAACAATCTGCCCTGGGACGGTGAACAGCAGCTAGCTTCAGGGTGAGTAGAAAGAGAGATTGGATTCTGTTTACAGACCCGTGGTGGTTTAGATAGCAGCGAGTAAACACATTATTATCGATCTGTGTTATTGTCAGTCATGCTTAATTTATACAGTCTATGGTCGGAGTGCTAGATTGTATAGTTTGAACTTAGTGCTTCTAACGTGTTTAGCTGATAGCCGTTTCCCCTAGGTTGGATCGTTTGGTACTGTATCTAGCTTGGTTTCATGACTCAATTTCAATTAATATCCAGTTTCAGTCTCAGTTTTGTTAAACGCTATAAAGCCTACGCATTAGGCATTATTTGTGCGTGTATGTGAATATCTACGTGTTCTTTGTATGTGACAACAACGTTACATCCAGCCTTTTGCTTAGTAGACTTGCTAGCATTCCTGGATAACAGCTAAACTGTCCTCTGCCTGACTTGAGCATTTCAGCGCCCTTTTCCTGCGGCAGATAGTGACGGCAGTGTTACTTTCCGTTGGTCTATCTGTCTGCCTTGTACTGTAGCCTGAAAAGTCAAACAATAATGAAATATCCTCAGGTTTCAGTCTGTTGGACTTAACCCTCACCAGTGACACTGTTGTGTTGAAAGTACAGTTCTCTAAATTGTCTGTCGTTAAAAGATGCTCGCTACAGACACAAAATTCAGGGGCTGTCGGAGGGATAGCCAGTTTTAAAGCAGCTAGCCATGAATTGAGGGGCTGGTTTCTTAGTCAAAGGTAGCCTGTGGACATTTATTTTAACCACAGCTGCCTCAGATCTATACCATTCATTACTGCAGCCAGAGGCAATGCAGTATAAACCCCCATAGTTTCCTCAGTCATGTCAGTTAGCCTCAGACTCATTACCTGGTATGCCTGAGTAGCTTACCATACCAGTGACATAGCCGATTTTTGAAATCCAAAATGGCGGCGCCCATGTAACAAAAACAACACTTTCAACATACCAGTTTATCCCTTTTAACAAATTTTGCCATTTTAATCATTGTACCAATGAAACTTAGTGTATTTCACGGATAGTCTGGGTTTCCCCCAGAGAATGTGTTAGTTAAGGCGGTCTGCTTTGGTTTGTTCTACAGGGGTGCGGGGGGAGTGTGGTGCAAAAAAACATTATCGAAATGCTCAAAGGTGGTCATGTTCACTGTTTATTGCTGTGCACTTAACAGACCGCAATGACATTAAAATACCACCAGATGGCGCTGGCCGGACGAATATCACACGTCAAATTTATTGTCTTGGGACTGCGCAGTTAAGGCGGAAATCAGGTCTTGTTCAGGCCGCTGCCTTGACAGCAAAGTGCTCCGGGAAACCCTGAAAGTGTATGCAATGCACCCGTGGAAATACTTGGGCTTTTCTGGTGGTTTTAAAATATTATTCAGCGTTATACATTTTTCCCTGTTTCCTGGAAACATTACACTGAAAATACAACATTTTCACCTCACCTTGTGTTTGCTAATTCGAGATTAGAGAAATAGTTTTTTTTATGTCCTGCACATCCCAGTAGATTGATTACCAGTAGACTATATTTCTTCTTGCTCAATTTTTCATTCTGCCTCCTTAGATATCTTCTGGTCAATCAAAGCTTTAAATATTTAATAAAGATTTTCAACTAATATATTCAGGGCAAATATGTTTTGGGATCTGCATTATGGTTCTATGGCGCACCCATTTATGCCATAATAGGGCTCCCTGTTTTGCCATTTTATTCATTTTGTCTTTTGACATGAGACACTGACAATATATTCTATCAAATTGTGTCTAAAGAGTATTTGTTACTGTTGTTATTAAAATGTTAGTATTAAAACATCTTCATTCTTTGCTATCAAATACTCTAATTGTTTCTTTACATACAATGAAATTACATTTGGTTACAATTCACTAGCTTAATAATTAATTGACAATGATAATTGCAATGAATTAAAACAAGCGCTATTATTTTGAAACAAAATAAGAGTTTGTGTTGCCAGTATAATATAGTGTTGACAGAAGAACAATTCTTGCGTACGTGTCGGACCGGCTCTGCCAGGAAATGTTAAATCTGAATCTGATTGCTTCTGCCAGGAAACGGAAACACACAGCCTGAATTATAACATCTCATATTTATGCTTTTGTATTTTTGTAATTTTATAGGCTCTATATAATTTGAATGTTTAAAAAAGATTTTTAACTAACATATCAGACATATCAGAGCAAATATGTTTTGGGATCTATATTGTGCTTCTATGGCACACCCATTATACAGGTCCTTCTCAAGAAATTAGCATATTGTGATGAAGTTCATTATTTTCCATAATGTAATGATAAAAATTAAACTTTCATATATTTTAGATTAATTGCACACCAACTGAAATATTTCAGGTCATTTATTGTTTTAATACTGATGATTTTGGCATACAGCTCATGAAAACCCAAAATTCCTATCTCAAAGAATTAGCATATCATGAAAAGGGTCTCTAAACAAGCTATTAACCTAATCATCTGAATCAAC
>JACXGM010016448.1:0-15181 GCA_016801145.1 Umbra pygmaea | reverse complement strand
CAGCCCCACAGATCCGATTGGATCACAGACGATGTCCACCGCTGCGCTTCCAGTTGTTATGAAAACATAAAGGACTTTTCCTAATCCCTCAACGCCCTCACCGGCGACTCAAGATGGATGAGCGTTGTCTATTCTGGTTGGGTGTCGGAGACATTTGGAGGCAGCCGTCTTAAACCCTTACTAGGCAGGAAGAGCAAAGGTGGGCCGTGTGGTGGAGATAGACAGTTTTTCATACATGCCACAGGATGTCATATCGCATTGCTATAGCCAGGCTATAGCGCATCCCACTGAGAGCGCGCGTTGGGTTACAGTGTGTGTGTGTGTGTGTGTGTGTCTTGACCAGCATGCACCTCAGTAGATCTGCAGGGATGATGATTAGGTTAGCAAATGGCTATAGAGTTCCCAGAGGGAGATATTCAATTACAGGTCATGTTTACATTGTCTCACGCAGCAGGTAGATACCTTTCTGTTTTGACTTAATCACCACATTTCGAAAGTCATCTGGAATCAAACTACTGAAAATAGCCAAATATGAATCCCACCAGCGCAGTGTATCAACTCTCAGGATTTACAGGGCTGTACCTTAGACCAGGGCCCATGGGGAGGTACGGGGGGCAGTTTATAGCCATTATTACAATGTTTTTGTAAGCTTTGTTGCAGTTCCCACATTGGCTCAGTTGGATTTGATGTGGACTAACATCCGTATCAACGAATCACTCCCCATTTCCTGTTTCATTCAAACTGAACTGCACTCAGTTCAGCCAAACACCACGGCAAAGTAAACACAATAGGGCCCGGATTAGCATGGCGATAAGTCTGACATTATTTTCTCCCCACTGTAAACATACATTGCAGTATTAGGACAAATTCCTTTCTCCGGAGCTCTTCTTGGATGTCAGTATCTATCACCGTCTTGTACTGATAACTCAAATCAGCCTCGCGCTAACGAGGGCATTAAGGCTCTTCATAATCGGTAATGCCCCATCTTCAACCAGCCTTACAGAGGAAAAACAAGTGTGAGTTTCAATGTTTCAAACACTTCTTGTGTTTTGAAGGAAAATATACATTGCTCGCTTGAAAATGGACTATTGCCTGACAATAGCTGTGTGTGTGATTGAGATGACATGTGTTTTGCAAGCTTGTAACAGTTCGTCTCTCAGCGGTTTGGTTGGAGACGGGGCTCGTGCATAACTGTGTACAGAGGAGATGAGGGAAGAGGCGTGTGTTTAGATTGCAGTGCTCTCTCCAGCTGTGTATAACAAGGTCTCAGGGAAGGTTCGGCCGGACGCCTGCCATGATGTGGATTCAGCAGTAAGGCTCAGTCAAACAGGGAGGAATTACATGACCTGTAAAAAGACAAATACTATTTTTAAACTTCCCTTGAAAAAATAGCTAAGGTGTTCTAACGAATCCAACCCAAATATGTTCTGGAGTCCTGGAGATCTGGGGAGAACTGAGAGCTTCTTGGGAGTTCTCTGAAGTGGAACAGGCAAGACGATGTGTCAAACATCTGAACGAGGGCCTCCCTGGCCCGATGTCTCTAAACATGACAGAGCCCGTCAACACCTCTCAAAGGTTTGTGTTAAGACTGTGGGAGCACCGACGGCCCACGGTTCTAGACTCTTGTTCATCAGGACAGGGTCATTCATCAATCTGCTCACATCAGCATGAGAAGTGCTGTGGAACGGCTGTGGAACTTCAAGAACCTGGTCTGTAGCCCACTAACATCACTGGCTGGGTTAGACTGCCCATAAAAAAATACCTGCCCATTTTAGGTTCAAAACACTTAATGTGTTTAAGGAGAGAAAACGCACAAATTCATATCAATCAAAAGATGCAAACTGGAGAACAAATAGGACACATTTATCTTGTATCAGTAGTAGAGGATATCTCTGACAAACCAAAAGACCTTTTGAGCTATTTAACGTATTTAAAACAATAAAGAGCTCCAGCCTCTACCATACATATGCACAGCCTATATAGTTGTGTCCTCACCCTCCGACATACATAAATGTACAAACAAACTTTACATACCACTGGGAAAAACCTAATGAATTCTTGTGTTTCTTTATTTTATATCAGTGTCTTGTGGTTAGTGCTCTGACATGTTGAGACATGGGTCATGGGCCTTCAGTGTTCTGCCTTCTCCCCGTGTCACGGCATCTCCTGAAAACACAAAGCCAACGCCGCTGCCTTCCTCTGCATTCCTTAATCAGTGCAGCCTTTCTTTTGCTTCATCTTGAAGTCCCTCTCTCAGCCTGCATGTCCTGTAAACTAGACAGCTGATAACACAGCCCAACACGCTAGGACAGAGAAAAGCACCGCAGGATGAATGAACAATGCAGGAGTGAGGCCGAGTAAGCATCAGTTGCAAACCGCATACTGTGCGTGCTTTTATTTTATGTCATATTTTGTCTTACACGATACACTATGTGAAGCAGAAAAACATTCAGGGTACATTTCAAAGTACTCTCAATCTATCTGATGTATTAGCGTGGAAAGAAAATCCATTGAATGTAGGCCTATACAAAGTTCAGTAGTACACAACACTTTAAAAGTGCATTTTTTTTAAAACATATCATTACTTGACAAATTGAATAAGAACATTATTATTTACAATCTCGGAGGAATGTAACAGAGAAGAAGGGGGCTCAATTAGGATTTACTGTTCTTTACTAAGAACAGAGCTTTCGGTTTGGCGGTTGGTGTTAAAAACCAGGGATCTTTCAGATACTAGCTAGATGCACTAGCTAGTGAAACAAAGGACATTCCACATAGAAACTGAACAGTCTTCAGTGCATAATTATTTACCTAAATTCTTTTGACATACTTAAATAAGCTGTGGTGCAGCAAATTGCCTTCAGAAGTCACATAACTATTTGAACAGCGTCCACCTGTGAGAAATTAAAATGTCCCATGGGCTCATTAAATGCACCTGTTTCTAAAAGGTCCCAGATTTTAGCAGAGATCACATCTAAACAACCACACAACACAGACCAAGGAGCTTTCAAAACTAGTACGGCAACCAGTTTTGAGTATGCCCACAGGGGTGGGTCGAATTAAAAATATAAATTCAATAGATTAGGTATATGGCAGCGCAATGAATTCAAGTTCAAGTTTCTAACAATACTCATGATTAGTCAAGAAGGTCATTAATCAGAAGAACACCCAAGTGGCCCGGGGTTTCTCTGAAGGAGCTACATAGTTCCTTGGCCATGATGAGACAAACCGCCCGTAACTACTACCAAGGTCCTCCAAAAAGCAGGCTACATGTTTATAAAAGAATGGCAAAGCCAACACTGCCACCATCCCTACTGTAATGCCTGGTTCTTATTGGAAGGACTTGCAAACGTCCTCTCATACACACCTGCTATCCCTACCAACATTTCTGAAATTGCTCCAAATACATAATAGGTGCTATTTGAAGTGACCAGCTTTCAAATTCTGTAAAAAAACATTTTTTTGTTTAAAAAATCTGAAAAGCAATACATATCGGATAATAAATACATACACTATGCAAGGATTTGTTACACAAAAAAAGACTAAAACGCATCATTTATATCAAAGACTGACCGGCGCGTGCCCATTGGCAAACACTGTGAAAGCACAACTACATAAGTCTTCATTGGCAATTCTGTTCAAATAGCAAAATAAACTCTCCATAGCGTAAGAAATCATTGTCCCATCTACACAGTTTATAGTTTTTTACCAGATATTTAAATTGACATTATCAAATGCATGTTCTACAGCTCGGTCACTGAAACAGAAAGTAGTTCTGTTTTACCAACACAAAATTCTACAGTGCATCTTTCAGAATGAAATATTTTAGATTCTAATATATTAAAGGGCATCGTAGCACCCCAAAGAGAAAGGTAGAGCTGTGCTTGAGTGGATTCGAAAATGTTGCTGAAATCTATTGTAATGTAAACGTGATCTTAGTTTTTCCCGTGCATGGCCTATGAAGTCTGTTGAAAGTCACCTTAGCTATACAGGTCCTTCTCAAGAAATTAGCATATTGTTATAAAGTTCATTATTTTCCATAATGTAATGATAAAAATTAAACTTTCATATATTTTAGATTCATTGCACACCAACTGAAATATTTCAGGTCATTTATTGTTTTAATACTGATGATTTTGGCATACAGCTCATGAAAACCCAAAATTCCTGAGTGCAACCAGCTCAAGATGTCTTGAATGACATCCACAAACACACCGATTGCTGTCTTGAGACATGACAATGTAAACACAAACAGTATGGAAATGATTTTGTCTTGTCCCAAGCTAACTTGAAAATGTTGCTGAAATCTACCGGAATGTAAAAGCAGCCTTATGTATGTTTGCTATACAAAAATAATCGTGTCATTGTTAACTTAATAACGGCCCAGATTTTGATACTAAAACTGCCATTTTCCTTGGTTTGACTGTGAAGTCTGTCCATTCTGAAATGTCAGTGAAATCATTTCGAGCTGCCACCTGCCCACAAGCCACTTTTTTGTAAAAAGTGCTTAATGCTTTGTTAATACGGCAACCTCTTCAAATACTTAGTAAAAATAAAATGCACCATATTATGTCTTCAATGCAGGCGAATCCAACTAACGTAGAGAGGTGTTCTTCAATTTGCTCGTTAGGGGCTTATAGTATGTTCGTTTTGCCAGTGATTTATTTGAAGGAGTGTTGTCAACTTTTAAAATGAGGTGGTGTCCATAAACCGGACTCTCTTCCTAATCAAAGCATTTAAAGAGATAAAGCCAATCAAACAGCACAGGCGTTTATGACAACAAAACAACAGATAAGCCTCCTTTAAATCAAATGGAGACAAAGTACAGTACCTAAATCTAAAAACAATGAAGGACTAAATAACATTGAGAAATGGTCTAATATTTAAGAACGGCTATTCCACTATATGACGACTGAACTGTTGTAGCCAATATTTAATCAAGACTTTGAACATTGTATTTAAATCCACAGGCTGGTGACGCTGCCCTGAATGTTGAGGCCTGAAATTTGAGAGTATACCTGGCAGCAGTGACACAAAGGGGGGAGGAAGTGGGGGTAGACCATGGAGCCAAACTTCAAGGATGCACATGGTTAATAACAGGCCTGGGTCTCTGAACAGGCAGTGGCCGTCACAGGTCTCCTCAACCATCACATGTAGACCCGGCCCTGGAGAGTTGAATAGACCATCTTTGTAATCTCAAATTTTTTTTTTTGATTTTAAGGTATTTTTATATTTATTATTATTTTATTTTATTTTTTACTAACCAGGATCCAACTTTTTAACTCACCTATTAGTTCAACTTGAATTTCATAGACAAAAAGTGGAATATCTTAAAATTCAATTTGTGCTCGAAATAAGTCTGTCTTGTCACAAAATAATGTTTATTTTTATTATTATATTGAGGAAAACAGATTGAGAACAAGATCCTTTTCACACCAGACGAATGTGTCCTGACAATTTAAAAACAATACAATTACAAGAAACATTTCTAAGAATTACAATTACATTAAACAGAAAACTGTTGATTTAGCATGGATTTGTAATGCCCTAAGATCCAAAGCATCAATATCTCTGTAAAATATTCCCAGAGTGAGGGGCATGGTAGACAAAAGCAGTTTTCCCCAGCCCCAGTTTTGTAAGCGTGTTAGATGTCTACCTATTTTCCAGTTTATTTAGCCTTATATACAAACGTAAAACAATGTCTTGTCCCGGCTAACTGAAGTGTACCAAAGACAATGGTAAATCGCATGGAAATTTGCTCCAGTAATAAAACATAGAGCTGAGTGACAGACTATATCTAGGGGTTCTAGCACTGAGGCTGCAGCATAATTATATAGCACCTCACCTAAATGTTACAACACCATAGAATAAGCACAAGTTCCCGGACATAAGCTGTTATTTTCCACCCCATGACATGCACCCCAGAGACACAGATTGGCTCCATCTGCCCCCCCTGACCTCGTCCATTTACCTCCTGGCATGTCTCTGGAGCTGTCAAATGCTTGTCCTTGTAACGCTACAAAATGGCTCTTCGCAGATAATGGGGACACTAATACACTGCTTTTGAATTTTTGAGCAAATTAAAATATTTAAACAAAAACAAACACACTGATTAAACAAAGGGAACATGCAACCCTAACAATAACACCAAATCAATGTCACCTGTTATGGTGCAAATGAAAGTGACAACAGGTGCACTGGAGGCAACAGCAATACAACCCCCAAAAAGTGAATGGTTTTGCAGGTGGTGGCCACAGACAATTGCTGTATCCTTATCCTTCCTCATTCTTATTCATTTTTGCATTTTGCTTGTGTCCTTGTCTCTACAGGTGTCACGAGGCAGTACCTACAGACCATTCAGATTGCACAGGTACTCCGGCTCGTCCATACGTGCCATTGCAAGGTTTGCTGTGTCTTTCAGTACAGTCTCAATAAAGAGAGGAGGTACCAGGAGATGGGGAGTTACACAAGGAGACCTGGACAGGGCTGTAGAAGAGCATCAACCCAGCAGCAGGACCAGTATCTGCTCCTTTGGTCGAGGAGGAACAGGAGGAGCACTGCCAGAGCCCTACAAGGTGACCTCACAATGTAGAAGTAAAGATTTTGATTTTCAATGTTTTGTCTATTGAGACCCGATGTATGATTTGAGTGTTCCATCATTTTTTATGCACTATAACTAAGACACACTATTACTGAGACACACTGCCAGACAGACATAACGGAAATTGTTAACCCCAAGGATTTGGATAGGAAAAACAAATGGCAGCTCTGTTATATTATCTGCATTACGCAGTATCTCTTTACCCTACACAGACACACACTTACCTCCAGGAAATGGTACAGCCCCTTCCAGAGTCCCAGAAAATACTAGCATGGGTAAAAGAAATGAGACACTGTGCCCTGCTTGAATGACCGGCTACAGTCACTGTGGTTATTTTGTGATATTCTGGAGAATCTCTGTGATATGATCATAGTGTGGCATGTACACTGAGAGAACAGCAGGTAGATAGATGATTAAGATGAGCGGAATGAAAACAAAGCACACTGCTGGATTACTTCCTGTTGGATTACATAACTAGTCTTTCATCACACGCCAGGGAAACAATAGAGGACCATGAAAAAGATGACAGGGACTGTTTTTTGCTATTGATTTAGTGAAGCTAGAGAAAACACAGCAGACACACTGACAGCTCCAGACAAAGCAGGAGAGAAGGACGGCTGCTGTCTAACTGCCACGTTCCCAAGGCTTTCAGAGTGGATTTGTTGGTTGAAAGAGAAGGGGGGGTTCAAAGTGTCTGCGAGCTAGCAGGTGAGCCATGGAGAATTAGGAAAACAGCTTAACGCATTAGTGTATGTCAAGAGAATGTCATTTCATGGTATTAGAGGGTGGTAACGTGAACTACGGCTAAAACAAAGAGTGGTATTTAAAAAACAAGTGTTGTACTGACACCGTGCACAAAGCGAGGCCTGGTGTAGGACCCAGAGGATAGTTAACTGTGATCAGGCACTATAGCGTAAGGCGTGACAGTTTTTCAAAGGGGGACACAGTTGTGGAAAAAACAGTGAATTCCTTCATTCCTTAAAACCACCTGCAGTAGGCCGACAGCTTGGAAACAGACGGGGGCCCACCTGGGCCAGCCAGCAAGACAGGGGCCTCACCTGCCCAGCCAGCAAGACAGGGGACCGACCGGGACCTACCAGCAAGACGGGCCCCACCTGGACCAGCCAGCAAGACAAGGGCCCCACCTGGACCAGCCACTAGTCAGGGGCCCCACCTGGACCAGCCAGCAAGACAGGGGCCCCACCTGGACCAGCCAGCAAGACAGGGGCCCCACCTGGACCAGCCAGCAAGACAGGGGCCCCACCTGGACCAGCCAGCAAGACAGGGGCCCCACCTGGACCAGCCAGCAAGACAAGGGCCCCACCTGGACCAGCAACAAGACAGGGGCCCCACCTGGACCAGCCAGCAAGACAGGGGCCCCACCTGGACCAGCCAGCAAGACAGGGGCCCCACCTGGACCAGCCAGCAAGACAGGGGCCCCACCTGGACTAGCCAGCAAGACAGTGACCTGTCTCCCCTCCAAAACACTTTGCCGGCCTAGACGACCTGTGCCTTCCAGAAAAAAAAGAAAGGATCAGACTGCAATGACTGACTATCCAGATCAATGGGAGATTGTGACCTTGACAATTATCACTGTATTTCTAAATTATTATGCTAGGCTAAAATTCTAGACTCATTGGTAAATACATAGTTATGTTTTTTTATCAGACTAAACAGATATGAATCAGGTTTTAGAACTGGGCATACAGGGCATCCTGAAAGTATTCACAACGCTTCACGTTTTCCACTATTTGTTTTACACCCTTATTCCGAAATTGATTAAATTCATTAGTTCCCTCAGAATCCTACAAACAATACCCCATAATGACAATGTGAAAGAAGTGTGTTTGAAATCTTAGGAGATTTATCAAAAATAAAAGCCGCAACATTGGCACTATCTGAACGCAACTACTGACAAAGGTAAATGTAACTTATTTGTCACATACACATACATGTAGCAAAATTCATTCTCTACATTTAACCCATCCCTCAAGGGAGCAGTGGGCAGCCATTTACAGCACCCAGGGACCAACTCCAGATCTAAGCCAGTGCTTTCGTCAGGGGCACTGACTGGAAAACCAAACCTGCATGTTTTTGATGGTGGGGGAAACCGGAGCACCCGGAGGAAACCCACAAAGACTCAGGGAGAACATGGAAACTCCACACCGGGGAGTTTGACCGGGGTTCGAACCCAGAACCTTCTTGCTGTGAGGCCACAGTGCTATCCACTAGGCCACTATACCTGCCCGACAATACATGTAAACTACTTCTGATCGTAATGGATTTAATGCTATACTTTTTAAACATTTTAAATAATTAAAAATACTGCATTACAATAGTCAAGTATAATTTATTGGCAAGTACAGTGCCTTGCGAAAGTATTCGGCTCCCTTGAACATTTCAACCTTTTGCCACATTTCAGGCTTCAAACATAAAGATATAAAACTGTAATTTTTTACACCTAATTTTTCATTTTTGTATTCGTTAAAAAAGTTTGAAACATCCAATCAATTTTGTTCCACTTCATGATTGTGTCCCACTTGTTGTTGATTCTTCACAAAAAATTACAGTTTCATATCTTTATGTTTGAAGCCTGAAATGTGTCAAAAGGTCGAAAAGTTCAAGGGGGCCGAATACTTTCGCAAGGCACTGTATAGCCCATAGAATAAAGTTAGCTGGCAAATTTAACAAAGACATACGGCAAATATCTGATTGAGCGAAATGGGCAACAAAGCCAATTTCGGCAACTTTGCCATAGCGGTGCACAATGCCCTCATTGAATGACTTTTGCCATATTGCAAGGGTTTTCCCGAAACCAGTGTGTCCGTGAATGACTGATGACTTAAAACAACGCTAATGAAGTTGAAGTGTTGGACAACAATAATTTGCTCAAGTTAGCAAATAACATTAGCATATAGCTAGTGTTAGCTAATGGTATCTAGCTTTAGCTAACAATTTTAAGCTTGCAATGTCACTTGCTTTGCGTAGATCATAGTTTAAAAAACAACTGTTCATTTTCTGCACTGCAACACCATACAGATTTGAAGCTAAATCTAAGATAGATTATCTAGTAACAAGTGCCACAGGTGAGGCTGTAACCTTGTCGCCATATTGTGCCCTGCTCTTGAGCCTGGAATACTTTCCAGTTCAACTTTGTGGAATGATTTAACAAACACTGGCTAGGACTTGTAGAGTCTTAGACAAAACATTCCATCGTCTGCAAACTGAATCAAATTTGAGCGATAGCCTCCTAGCCTACGGACGGCCACGTTTAAAGCGGTAGTCCCCCAGGCCCTCTGTGATTTGAGTGGAAGTGTCTGGGAACAACATTAGGGAGGCTGTAATATTACTGCCGCATTGTGATAGGATGACCAAAACAACAAGGCTTCATGAGCCAATTTACATGGAAATTATATTTCTGTAAAGAAAATGTGATAAGAAAATGCCTGTTTAGTGGTTCCAATTTAAAGTCACTATAAATTAAATTATTTGTTATTATTTATTAACATTTCCACTTTAAACTGCAATAGAACTTCCATAGATAATGTACTCCTTGAATGGCCTTTGGTGGTATTTTCTTAACTTTTAACAGGACTATGTTGTTAAAATGCTGTTAATTCCACTTAATCTAAAAATAAAATTGAGAAAGTTAATAAACAAAGTTGTATAGCATACAACTACATTCATTCATAGTCTTCATCTTTTGCAAAGTTATGGATTGGGGTCTTTTCATTGGTGTCTGTTTACTCATTTTAAATTCACAAATTATGGCAATCAAAGCATATGCACACACAGGTCATGCATACAGCTGGAAATGCTATTAACGTTACTATTGGATCGGCACTTGTTATTGGCAGATACTCAATATGCTAGTTCCTAACATTTACTAGTTCTTAAACACAGTTTTGGTATATTTCTTTAATTTTCAAAACAGTTAAAAGTACAGGTTTAAATAAAGGTTAATAAATATAAAGATTCTAGCAATATATCACACTTATATTGTCACAAGAACAGAAGTTAAGTCAGGAGATTAACCAAACTCAAATGGCAAATGTCCCTTAATGAAAAGCATTAAAGAGAATTGTTGAAGATAATAAGCTATTTAAATGTAAATGTTCAGTCGAAATTAACTGAAATAGAATTAATACCAGCACAGCAGGGTTCTGCAAACTATACACAGTGCATTTTTAGGCTTTTAGAAAAACAAAATAATGTAAAATAATCACGAATGGTCTGGCAAATGAATGCTCTTTCGAGCTATTATATTTTTAAAGATACAAGTGATTCATGTAAAAACCTGATTACTGAGCTTATTCAAATGTATTTACCATGGTATAACAACTGCTTGAGGTGTAAGTGACCCACTGAAAATGAGCACATTCATACAGAATACAGCAGAGTAACGTTACCATGTGCTGAGAAATAAGCACCACTTCACATAAATGGCACGTTCAGCATATAAAGATGTCCGGTGAGTCACTGTTGGTTCAGACTACAACAAGTGCTACAGAATGCTGGCCTTTCCTAAACAGTGTCTTGGATTTCAGCTGTCAATGGGACTTTTAGAAAATATAGGAATGGGTAGAGCATGTTCCAAAAGGTGTGTCAATAATGTTAAATTTAATAATGTAAAATTTATGTTCGATGTGTAGCTCCTGTGAATGTGGGTTCATTTTGACTAAGCCTGTTGTCCTGCGAGAGCCATCAAAACAGGGCCTAACAGTTGTTGTTATGCTTAGACACAAATAGGGTACTATAAAAAGTTGTTTCGAGTTCTTTAGAGTAAATAAGGATTATACAACATTAATTACATTAAATATTATTTTCCTTCAAACACATTACTTTGCCTGGCTCCATTAGAATTTATGCATTTTTTTCAGGGCACAACAGTTACAGGACACAGACTAGCTGGCAAAACTGTTAAAATGCTTTCCTATCTAATCCAATGTGCTTAATATTAGTTTTCGAAGTTAGATGTTTTTTTTTTACATCTGCTGTCATATACAGTAGCTATGACATAATGCCTATTTTATTCCTCGTCATGTAGACATTTATTTTCTCAAAGGTTTGTACTTTTTTGTTGTGAGTTCAGTTTGAAATGTGTTTTGCCACTGTGTGTGTGTGTGCATGTGGGGTGGGGGGGAGGTATGCGGCCCTTCACTTGGTTTCAGAAACTCAACGTGGCCCTTAAAAGACAACTCCGGCACAACATGATCCTAGGGGATAATAACACATTGGCACAGAGTTTGTGGTTTGACTAATCGAGTCTGTTTCCGAAGATGGTGGCTGCCTTACAAAGTTCTCAATGCTTCGGTTAGCATGTAAGGACCCTCATTATGCTACCGTGGAAGTGTGATGCTATTTTGAGCCTTGTTAGAGGTCTATAATAGCGATTTATTTTTACTTAATTTGTGCCATCAAAACTAGCATTATAAGGTAATTATCAGTTCACACTAAAACTGGGTACATTCGATTAGCATGAAAACATATCCCAGAGAACGGTCGACTCGGTAGCAATGTGTTATTAACCCCTAGGTTCATTTCTCGCCAGAGTTGTCCGTTAAGCTACAATTATAACCCACCCCTGCTCTAGGGAATAAAAATGAGGTATCAGCATTTCATTTTATGAATTGATGGATTTTTATTCTAACAATCTGTTTCAAAAACATGTCTGGTTTTACTAATGATAGCTCCCATCAAAACTGCAAGTAAATGTTTCTTCAGTGATAAAACCAAACAAAAACAACATAAAATATAATAAGAAACCATATTATGGCTACTCTATCAAGTAGGTTTGCACTTCAGAAGTTGAAACACCTCTTGTTACATTTGTGTACGTGCATGTAAGCTTCTCTGGTAAAACAAGTGGCATTTATCAGTATCAAATAATAAACAAAACTCAACGAACACGCCTATCCTAGTTTTTACTGACAGCAGAATCATCCATCAAAATGATGGATGTCTATCAGCAGTGATAAAGAGTGCGGCACACTCCGGTACAGTAGGTGGCAGTATATGCACCTTTCAAGTCGGTTGCAATCTGCCAATAAATCAAAGAAGATAGAGTCTGAGAATAGCGCGGACATGCGCATCACACCGTGAGCGGTAGGTGGAAAATTTACAGAAAGGATAAAAGAGACAGCTTACTGGAGGATAACTTGAGATCGGTGTGTGCGTCCGTGATAACTGTAAGTCATATAACTTATGTTGTCAGTTCATTTAAGCCTGTTATTGTATTAGTCTATAGTTCTTGCAAATTTAAATTAAGTTAACTGGTGATTTTCATTGTTCTATTCTTCACCTGCTAGCTAAATTGCACGTGGCTGTTGATTTGATATAACATTGATTGCTGGACGCCCTTGCTCACGTTTGTATTTCATGTGCATTATTTACATGCTAAAGTAGGTACACTCATTAAGGTAAAAAGTGTATAAAAGTGTATTATTATAGTATAATTATTATTTTTACAAATTTGAAAATTTCATTTGATGTTGTGAAAATACATTTATAAAAAGGAAAATCTTAGTTGACTGCACTGGGGCTTTACATATTAAATTCACAATTCCATACATAATACAGTGTATCTTCTGACAATATATTTCATAACTCTTCCATTATTGCTCTGCACAGATGCGTGACGAACAGACCTGCTTGATAATTTGATGCACTGATGACATTGCCGATCGCGTTCCATCTGTTATTCTTCAATATCTCTTATAACAGCTTGTTCATTCATGCACATAAAAACATTTAAATATAGCTGTGTGACTTCGGCTCATCTCTGAGAGTGACAAGGTCAATACAAGTCTTGATGTGTTGAGACAAATTAATGCTTTTAGGAGCAAAAACTGCAGCATTTCTCGCCATCTGCTGTACTATCAAATCACTCCTGTTGTACTGTATGTTAACTTTAAGAAATTGATGAATAGCATAACTGTTATTGTAACACCAATCCTTCTCCCAAAAATGCTCACTACACCATTCAGTACGCAAAGGTGATTTTTGGCCAATGATCCCGGGCAGCCATCTTGGTTTTAAAGCAAGCAATGATGCCCTGGCTCCAGAAGCTTCCATGGGCGGGTTAAATTAACATGCAGCATTGGCTAGCGGGCAACACAATAAAACAGTGGTGCTTTTGTTAATTATCCACGCATCTCAACATTAAATGGAGGGTTCCTGTTTGCCATTGGCTGTGTAGAGCACTTTGGGCAGGGGGAGTTTCTGACAAGAGCGTCTCAAATGCCCCTATTCCCTGTAGGGCATAACTTCAGATCAGAGACCTATGGGCCTTTGTCAAAAAGAGTGCACTATGAAGGAAATAGGTTGAGATTTGGGATGCATCATTGGGATTAAGGGGGAAATTAGAAAATCTACCATTAGTAAAAGAGCACTAAAAGTACTAGACATTTAATAAATGACCTAGATTTGGCAACATTCGGTCTCTGTTTTCATGGCAACCTGGTCATTAGGTTGTAGCATAGTTCGACATTAATGGCTTGGCTAAGGTTCAAGATGCTATTCAGAGAAATCAACCTCTATGACATCTAAACCGAAAAGACTGCAAACAACTAAGCCTAAAAGACAGGAAGACAAGATGGCGCAAAAGGTTAGAGGGTTTGGGTTTCATTAACAGAAGCTCAGACGATGCTACTGCAATCACGATTGCCGAATGAAATGCAAAGATAATCCCCAGGCATCTTAAAATGTTTTAGTCTTAAAACTCAAATCGTTGCCTGCATAAATTTTGTTTGTGAGCTTTTTGTATTTCCGCTCTGGTACACATTTCATTCAGCAAATGTTTATTAGATGAGACAAGCAACAATTAGCCAACACAGATATGCCGGAAAACACGAAATTTCATGTCATCTGATTAAATAAGGTAAACCAACCTTGGAAGCAGACCAAAAGGGGAAAGAGCTTAATAAATTATAATCATTCAACGATGACAAAACTAGCAGTTGAATAAACGCATTTCCTGTCTTGTTTTGGATCCACTGACCCTTTTAACATATCATGTAACTGATATGTGTTTGCATATTGGCCGATTCTAGCATGGAAATGTAAAGTTCTGCAACAGTGATAAAATTATTATTCTGTAAATCTTATTGAATTGTATAACTGGGTGATTTCTGAATACTCAACAAATAAAGAAGGCCATTGCAGACTTTCTAGATCAATTTCTATTGATTAAGATCAACAAGTTCAGTTTTGCTGTGCAAAACATCCATCTAAAAAAACAGCTCCATCAGAAGTGGTGTTTTCTATGCTGCAGTTTGTGGGAAACATCAGCAGACTTCTGTAAAAAATAATCCATCAGAAGGGTGAAGTTTCAGTTTAATACATAAAGAACCTGCATTTCAGTAACATCACAATCTTTAACAGTAAATGGGCCTCAGATAAAAGGCTGTGTTGTCTAGGAAAACGCCTGTCCGTTACAACATGCCTTACTATTACAGGGCACAGAGGACAACTTTTAAATGTCCCTCATCAGAACCAGCTCTCACGCATGTGCGCGCACACACACACACACACACACACACACACACACACACACACACACACACACACACACACACACAC
>JACXGM010016447.1:0-13457 GCA_016801145.1 Umbra pygmaea | reverse complement strand
GTCTCAGTCAGGGAGAATATTTACAGTCCAATTTTCCTTTGCTAGCAGTACCAACGATTATGTAACTGAATATTTCTTGCTAGAACCTGCCATGTTGAGAAATTATGTTGTAATCTATGGAAAGCCATTTTTGTCAATATTAAATAAATAAATATGGCTATGAAATAAGTCCTGAAATAAATAAATGACACAATAAATAAATAAATATTTAAATATAAATATATAAATGCAGTCCAAAAAAATAAATAAATTGTTTTTTATTTCATAATGGTGTTTTTCAAAGGAAACATATATTTCAGGGGAATTTTATTTCATAATTCCAAATTTATTTATTTCAAGGCACTCTTATTTCATAATGACACATTTCATAATATCCATTTGTTATATTCAAATGAATGGGGTGTGGTTATCTCACAGATACAAACACACAGCACCGTATGTTTGACCATTGAAATACTCGGGCGGATAAGTGATCTTGAAAATATAGACATAGATTTCGAAGTTTTAAATAGTTTGAGAGCAATTGAGCTCCGTGTTTGTGTGGAAGATGTCATAAGCTTATGAAGATATGCTCGCTATGTGTTATCTGGTATCAACCCGAGAAATCGCGGATCTGTTCGGTGTGACACAATGCATGATTCAGAGGAGATCGATTTATCAACCTGAGAGGAGATCTCTAAATCGTGCTTTGTGACACACCAAACAGATCCGCGATTTCTAAGGTTGATAGATCTCCTCTGAATCATGCTTTGTGACACACCAAACAGATCCGCGATTTCTTAGGTTGATAGACCAGACAACACAAAGAAAAACATAAACACAAAAAAAACAGTGCTCAATCGGTCTCAAACTAATTAAAACTTTGATATCTATGTCTATATTTTGAAGATCACTTATCCGCCTGAGTATTTCAATAAAGTCTTCAATACGGGTGCTGTTGATTTGGTTTGAATCTGTGAGATAACCACGCCCCATTCATTTGAATATAACAAATGGATATTATGAAATGTGCCATTATGAAATAAGAGTGACTTAAAATAAATAAATGTGAAATTATGAAATAAAATTCCCCTGAAATAAATAAAAGGTTTCCTTTGAAAAACACCATTATGAAATAAAAAACAATTTAATATTTCATTGGACTGCGTTTAATATATTTATATTTAAATATTTATATATTTATTGTGTCATTTATTTATTTTAGGACTTATTTCATAGCCATATTTATTTATTTAATATTGACAAAAATGGCTTTCCATAGTAATCCGTCAAGGACCGAGAGCACTATAACCACAATGCGCAAAGCGTGCGTAAATGAACAAAACAGAAAACTTACTTTGAACAGATACGCGTTTAAATATATCCGGATCTGATTGGTCAATTTTAACATGTGATACCTCTATGGAAAGGTCTTTCTCACCAGAATACAGTGAAAAACAGCTTAGGACGATGTGTTAGTAGATGGGGAGAGAGACCTTATGTTGTGCTTTGAGCGTCGAGAAGCAGTCAAGTTCAAACCAGTGTGTTTATGCATTATGCACAATGTATAGAAGCCTAAACTAATCCAGAATGTCTATAAGGCATTGAAATAACTAGCCAAGTGGAATTAGTTGACCAGAAACCACGTTTTACAATAAAAAATCATACAATATAGGGAAAAGTTGTTGTATTGATTTCAAAATGTGAAATAGTTTTTGCTAATATATTGCTGGACTGTTTCGTGCCTGTTTGGCCTAGAACAAAAAGGCTGGCAGTTTTGTAAAGGTCTGAATAGTGGCTTTCGAATGCCATATAGCTTTTGTGGCTAGGTTGAGAAATGTTTGTTTATTGATCACATATACGTCGCATCAGCAGTGCCGAAAATGTGTTAGTGAATTTTTTTGTTTTGAGTTTATGCAATCCATGTATCTATATTATTTGCTTTTAGCAAAAACAGTTTGGATATCTTTACAGATGAGATCCTTGCCGTTCTAGCAGTATATAACATGACGGGTTTCGCGCATGTTTACAATATGTAATTAATCAATGTATGTGACGTGCGCGAAAAGGTCCCGGCGCCGGGACCCCTGGTGATGAACAGGTTAAACAACGAGAAAACCGAAGTCATTGCATTTGGAAACAAAGATGAAGTTCTCAAGGTTAACGCATACCTTGATGCTAGGGGTCAAACAACTAAAGATAAAGTCCGGAATCTTGGTGTGATTCTGGAGTCAGACCTTAGCTTCAGTAATCATGTTAAAGCAATAACTAAATCAGCATATTATCATCTTAAAAATATCTCAAGAATTAGATGCTTTGTTTCCAGACAAGACTTAGAGAAACTTGTTCATACTTTCATCATCAGCAGGGTGGATTATTGTAATGGCCTCCTCACTGGTCTTCCCAAATAAGACAGCTACAGCTCATACAGAATGCTGCGGCCAGGATTCTAAGCAGAACCAGGAAATATGAACATATCACGCCAGTCCTCAACTCTCTACACTGGCTCCCAGTCACATTTAGGATAGACTTAGTAAAGTATTATTACTGGTATATAAATCACTCAATGGCCTAGGACCTAAATACATTGCAGATATGCTCATTGAATATAAACCCAACAGACCACTCAGATCATCAGGATTACATCAGCTAGAGATACCAAGGATTCAGACAAAACGCGGATAATCTGCTTTTAGCTACTATGCCAGCCGCAACTGGAACCAGCTCCCAGAGGAGATCAGATGTGCTCCAACAGTAGTCACCTTTAAATCCAGACTCAAAACACATCTGTTTAGCTACGCTTTTACTGAATGAACTCGTTGCTATGTCCGAACCGATTGCACTATATTTTATATGGTTCGTTCAGTCTCTTTTATTTCTGAAACTGTACTATTTTCTGTTTTTCACTTATTTTAATTGCTTTAATTTTATCTGTTTTAAATATTTATGTTTTCCTGTTTATGTAAAGCACCTTGAATTGCCATTGTGTATGAAATGCGCTATATAAAAAAACATGACTTGCCTTGCCTATTCAGACAGGCTTCATGCATGGACGTTACATTGGAGACAATATAAGACAAGTTTTAGTTCATAGTGTTCTATTGTTTCTATCTGTCAGGCCTATTTTTCCATTTCTACAAATTACAACTGACAATTTTCAGACATTTGAAAAGGAAACCATTTGAGATGTTGTTATTTTTAAAACAAGCCACGAAAAGTTAATTGCAAGTTCAATTTAATCCACTTGAAAATAGAGACCAAATTTTACGACAATTATTGTGGCTAAATTCTCATATACTAGTTGGTAAAAAGCCTGTACACTTTGACAAGATATTTGGAGAAGAAGTAATGTTTGTAAATGACATTATAAATGAAGCTTCAAAAATACAATCAACTAACTGCAGCAATACCATGTACTTGGAAGAAGAAAGTACAAGAGGGATAAAGGTCTGATCTTGTCTGTCAACCATGTATCAAAGATCACACATGGATGAAGAAAATACAGATAAACAAAGAAATACCAATTTCATCTAAGAACAAAAAACTGGTTGCTGTTCCATATAAATTACAAAATAGCTGGGAAGTAATTTTTGATGTTTCGATTCGGTGGCATATCACTTTTGGATTAATACGCAAAACAACACCAGACTCAAAAAATTAAATATTTCAATTCAAATTATTATATAAAATACTGTCAACAAATAGAAATCTATACAATTGGGGAATACAATCTTCCCAACTCTGCAGATTTTGCTTTGAGGAAGCAGAATCTATAGATCATCTTTTTTGGTACTGTCCTTATGTTGCATGTTTTTGGTCACAGGTACAAGAATGGATGAATAAATGCAATATTTATCTTGAATTAACGTTACAAATAGCAATACTTGGAGAATTAAAATGTAATAGTCAGTCAATTAATAATATAATTATTTTAGCAAAAATATTTATCTTTAATTTAAAATTGGTGGTCATTGACAATAGAGAGGTTTCATAATTATGTGAAGCATCACAGTACAGTAGAAATATACATGGCAAATAGAAACCCAATATGGCTCTGGCTAAGAGATAGATGGACAATATTGAATGTAAATAAAGAGTTGATCAAATAAAATCAAGATCTGTAAAAGGCACATAAGATTTGCAAATATTGTAAAAATAACACATTGAATTATATGAATTATGTGGTGAATGGAAAATAATGATTGAGGAAAATATAAAAGGTATAAGCTAGAGCTAAATGTTAAAATGGCAAAATGTATTTGGTAACAACAATTAGTCAGGTAAAGGTTAGGATGGGGGTAAAATATAGAAAGCAATAATATAAAAAATGTGTGGGATTGGAAATGATGCATGTTTTAGAATGAAGACAATACCTATGTCGAATACTGAAGCTGATCCTTCCCCTAAACAAAAGGAAAAAAAAACATTTGCAAGGCGACTCAAAAGTGCTTTGTGACACAGCAGGAGAGATCGTATTTATCCATCAATAAATCTAAATAAACACTGTGTTGTTGAAGTTGAAACTATTAGACAGTTTTGAATATGGATTTTAAAATGATAGAACATTGTTCATTCTTCTAGAGGACAAGCAAGAGAAAAATAGTACACAGTTGTCTGCCTATGGTTCGTGACCATCAATCAATGACATGCTTCAAAGTTATTAATTCAATAATTTTACATTATGTGGCTTAGAAGCATCAAAAAAACTATCAAATTGGTCAGAGAGCACACCCACATGTTGAACATCCCTTTGGTATTTAAAAATATTTTTTTTCTATTATAAACATTTCAAACTTGGAATCTTTTTTGTTTAATAACTTAGAAACCTCAAATCAATTTTAAATTGTTTAAGAGAGGACACCCACAGCCTGTAGACTTTCCAAAATATATTATTCAATAAAAAGCTATTTTTTTTTTGCAAAGGCTGTGCAAAATGTGGTGTCCTCTGTGAACAATTTGAAAAGACATTTCACAAAACCACAATTGCATTTTTCAATAAAATGCCCTTGCCAAAGTAAAATCTTGAATTGCCAACACAAAAAAGCTAATATTTTACGTTTTTTTTATGTGGTCCATAGCCAAGTACATTTAGGCAGATTAACTATGAAGGGAAATAAATGTCTTTATTTTACACTTAAAAAAACAATTCAGAAGTTACTAGATTAGAGATATAGTTGCCCCCAGCACAATCTTAAATATTACTCCATTGATGAAAATGTATCTTATGTTTTACTGCTAGAGCAGTGGAATATTTTTCCTAAGGCTATCTTGTCCTATTTAAGAGACCAAGGCCTTTGAGTCTGCAATGAGTAATTGACAGAATTGAAAGCCTTGGCCAGGTCAATCAATACAGCTGCGCAATATTGTCTTTGGTCGATGGCTGTTATGATGTCATTTAGAACCTTAAAGTGTAACTCTCGCCAAAATGCAACTTAGGGTCTTTGTTATTTAGAACCTTAAAGTGTAACTCTCGCCAAAATGCAACTTAGGGTCTTTGTCATTTAGAACCTTTGCATATCAGAGAGGCCGTGATCAGACTCAAAATGGTCAATTATCTGTTTATTAACCTCACTTTCAAAGACTTTAGAGGTATGGCAGGATGGAGATAGGTCTGTAGCAGTTTGGTTCAGAAGTGTCCCCCTTTGAATAGGGGGATTACTGCATCAGTTTTCCAGTCTTCTAGCCTTTTCAACCTCTCCTGAAAGAAAGGGTCCAGATTGTCAAGTCCAGCTGATTTGTAGGGGTCAAGGTTTTGTAGTTCTCTCAAAAAAATCTTCAGTCAAATGAGAATTGTGGGGGGCTAGGGGCCAAATGCTGAGGTAGGTGCTGGGTTGTTGGTCTGGGTGGGGGTGGCCAGATGGAACGCATGGCCTGCCATAGCAAAATGCTTATTGAAGTTCTCTTTTATAGTAGACTTGTTGGTGGTGATACTTTCTCCTAGCCTTACAGTGGTAGGCAGCTCGGCGGAGGTGTTCTTATTTGTGTTTGTTTCTTGATTTTGTTAATCGAGCAACTTACTAATGAGGAATTATTTCTGCTACCAAGATCTATGCAGATGTCAACAAGAATGTCACAAATGTCTGCAAGACTTGTGGAATTCATTAGTAAACTGAAGATGTACATTCCCATCTTGTACCCATCTTCCTGATTTTACACTGTACTCTTTTTTACAAAGTTCACTAGCTTGTTGCATCAAATTACTTTTATGTGCTTGTATGACATAGAAATCTAGATCTAATGGAAATAAGCCCCAGGGCTTAAAAGCCACCTGAATTTGTTTTTTTTTCTTTTAATGTATGGTGCAAAGCTGTATCATATCTTATAACTAAAATATGTGAAATAAAATCAATCAATCAATCAATCAATCTTTGGAGGTAGCCTCTTCTTTCACTATTTCCCAGCATCATCTCAAATACTGCTCCATAGTATACCAATTAAATACTTGCATGGCTACTTGTAGCAGCACTATGGACCTATCACTATTCATTTGTATGGGTGTTGTGTTGCTACCACACACATTCCGTTCTTTGTCCTGTATTGCATTTATAAATTGTTCTAATGCTCTTTGTGTGTACTCCTCACTAATCATAAATGCTACTGGAGCTGAACTATGGGGTAAATTTACTACAATCTCATAGTATAAAATACATCTTAGTGAACATTTGCAGATTACTGCAACAAATTTCAGCCAGACCCTCCACCCGAAAAAGTAAATAATCAAAAGCTAGCATTTTCAGCTATGTTAGCCAAGACTCTCAGATCTCTAGCAAGAGCCTGTCTATAGCCATTTATGAAGCCTACTAACGTAGTCAATCTAGGCATGTAAAGTCGATCTTCACACTCTGACACCACTCAACCAATGGAAAAAAGGTGACACTGACAACTTTGATTGACAGCCTCCTCATTAGCTTAAGGATGTGGAAATACATAAATAAATAAAAACAGAAATAAAAAAATATGGAAATAACTTAAATAAATGATCACGGAAATAAATACATAGTTAAATAATATTGACTAATAATGAAGAATTTTATATTTTTACATTTTTATGTATATTTTTATGTATAAAAAGATTTCAGATTTGATTCAAGATTTGTCACAGATTTAAGAATGATTTTAAGTTCAATGATTTGCTATGTAACTGTTAACTTTCCTAATTGTCACTTTTTCTTTCTTTGTTTGTGTCTTCAGAAAATTATCGTAGATACATTGAAGAGCAAAGTAAGACTGTGAACATTGGAACAACTGTTTGACTCACATTTAGCTCATGGTTGTATTTTCCTTACTGTAAGTATACTTAAGTTGTATCCTCTTAACTTTACTGAATCTTTTCTTGTTCTCAGGTAAAAAGATAAAAGATCTAGAATCAGAGCTGCGTAAGTATGTGGCCTAGCTATTCCAGACAAGGGTTTAAATGCAACATGCTCCTTGTACAGCATTATCTTAGCAAGTTGCTAAATACTGTAAATTAAATATATACTAATATTATATAATGTTGTATGATCTTTTTTAAGACTACTCTGTAATATTATATCACAATGCAGAACAATCATCACAACTGTCCATTTAACTAATTATTTATAAACACTTAAATAAGTCAACATAATGTACTGTAAATAATGAATTGCTCTGGTACCATTTGTGTTATATTACACACATCAATGTAACACTCTAAAAATTAAATAAGTCAACAGAGCAATACATTGTCCTAATTATATATTTTTGCTCAACTCAGATGTTTTGATATGATTTAGTGTTCTATAATTAAGATGTTTTTTTTCACATTTCTCCAGATACTGTCAAACAAGAGAAGGGTAAGTGATTGTGGATTAATTAAACAAATGTGTGTGGCACAGAAATGAGCAACATGTTATAGTGAAGCATATTGAGTGTCTAAAGCAAACATTCATATTGAAAATGTCTCTTAATGTAATATTGCATGCTTGGTTTATGCATAGATTACTTCTTCTATTGTTTAATAAATGAGTAGCCAGGTTTGTTCTATCACACATTAAACTACACAGGGATAACGGGATAATGTATGTCCGTGTTGACTCTGAGTATAACCAGCAAAATTTATGTTATATTTTATTGTTTTGTTGTCTAGTGTCTACAGAGAAGCAGCTTACAGAAAAGGGTAAGTGGACTGTGGATAGTTGTTTGTTGATCTAATGTTGCATTTCATGGTTTCAACTCTCTGTTTTCCCCAGAGAACAACTTGAAGTCAGAACAAGGTAAGTGGGCTGTGGTTAACCCCTTTAAGAGTGGCATACTGTAACTGTTAGAATATAACAGATCTTATAGTTCTATCTTTATTACTGTACTGTTCACTTTTATAATATTTGTGTCTGCAGAGAAGAATTGTAAAGTTGTTGAAGAGAAAGGTAAGCAGATGTTCATACCTTTAAAATATTTTAATGAGACAGGGAGCTAAGAGCAACTGTTGATCATGTAAATCAGGCACTGTGTGCATCTATTACTTTGTTATGACCTTTGAAACTACTGTGGTACTGCTAATGTTTGGTGTATTTCAGTATCTTTTTTTAAAATAGAGACAAATAAATTACAGTTCTCACAACTGTGTTATTGGCTAAAGGAGTGTCTGAAATCCATTCTTCTGTGGGCAGAATCTTTTATATAAAGATTCTGCCAGCAGGGACTTAAATACATGAAATAATGATGTGCTATTCCTGTGTTTTTTGTTGCTGATTATTTGTTTGAATATTGATTTGGCGAAGGCAGTGCATTAACATGGGATTTAGCCTAGGTTTTGATATCCCTTTTTGCACTGTTGAATGCAGGCCAGATATATCAATTTGTATAACATATGGAAACTAAAGTGACATAACTAATCAAATTATGTGAGATTTACTTCTGTGTTTAAGAGACTAGGCCAAAATGTATGCAATGTTCCTTGGAAGAAAAATGTATACTTCAGTCACAAGCATAGCTGTATTTTTTGTCTACTTCTGAGAGGTATTCTAGAAAGCTGGGTTAGTCACTTTTGGAGCTTTGTCTGAGTTCTCTTTTGCTCTTTGCAGATAGAATCATAAAACTCCAAACCTCAGAGCTGGGTAAGCATGTCACATTTGTTTTACACAGTTTTTCACATCTCAGTCTCTACATTCGCCAACTCGTGTTTTTGTTTGTCAAATGGTAAAAATATTATTTCTATTGGCAGTTGAAAGCCTAGTACATTCTATTTTATTACCTTTTATTGAGTCTTAATTGATCCACTGTGTTGTTAAAAAGTGGATTTTTTGTATATATCAAACACAAATATAAATTAAATATAAACATTTGGGAATAGATTGATCACAATATTTACACTTATTATTTGTATTGTTTCTTTGCATTCTTTATATTTTGTTGGGTCAATAAATAATTTTATTAATTCAAATATATTTTACTATCTACTAAAAATAACATTTTAAGTCTTTAGATTTCTTAGTTCTAAATTGTGAATGATTCCATGAATTCATTCTGATTCCAGATCTGTACTTTACCATTGTTGCTAAAGTGTATCAAGCCTTATGATATTTTTGTTTCTCATTTTATAACTGTGTCTCCTTTTTATTGTACAGATACTCTTAAACAAGAGAAAGGTAAGTGTTGAGCATGTTCTCACAGATGTAAGCTGTGTGTTTTTGTCTATTAACAGGATACACTGTCACGTCTTGAATGGTAGAGACAGGCACGAGGGAGTGATAATCCAATATACTATATTTGCACACAAAATAATACTGCCTCGTGGGGCAAAACAATTCCTTTTCCATAAATCCAAATAGTTAGAACAGGTAACACGGAGACGCCACAGTGAAACATTAACCGACAAGAGACAAGGGGAGAACACTCTGGTTAAATACTAAGATGAACTAATTACTAACACAAGACATCTGTGACTAAACAATGACGTAACTAATAATCTATACACACCAATGACATGAACTAGACACAAGAGGGAGGCATAACCACACATACGGAGGGAGCACAGAGACAATACATAAAAAAACACCATTCCCAGTCAACACCCAGCCCACCCCAGCTGGATGTGACATACACGGGTATGCCCCCTTCTATATTTCTGCATGAATAAGTCCTAAAAGTAGATAAAGAGAACCCGATTCCACAAATTAGACACAAAAATTACACTTGGTAATATATTAATTGATAGATTATCTATTATTACAGATTTTGCTAATTTAAAAAAAGAGCCATATGCTGCAAGCAAACATTTTTGTTCTTTTTCAGTTTGATTTAAAAGGACAGGTAATGGTCACTGTAAGGGCACCTCAGAAGCCCCGTTGTTCGGGGTCACCGGAGTATTGAATGTTATGTTTATGTGTCCTTTTGGGGACAGGGACTTTTTGTGGTTAGGGGCACGACACGTTCCTGATTTAATTATGTCTTCCCACCATATCAGTATACCTGTTTGAGTAGTGCATTCTGGCTATGTCACATTATACTGTGCAGGTGGTCTATCCGCCTCTATGATTGTCACCACCTGGGCTCTGTGACAGGTGCGCTGATTGCGCTTGTTATTAGGTGATCTCCTACCAGTATATATGCCTGCCACTTCAGATAGGAACTGTTGAGTATTGTGCCTTGTCGCTATTATCTATGTTTGTGGTTTTTCCGGTGTTCTAAGTTGTATATAGTGCCCGTGTTATTTCTGAATGGTGAATAAACACCGCTGCCTTGCAACTGCTTCCTGCCTTTCTTAACGTGACAGTCACCAGGTGGCATTTGAGTACATCTATTCTTACGAAGCGGTGTTGGTCATACGTCATCCATTAGAATATGACTTGGTTAACATAGCATATTTCTCTATCATTAAAAGCACTAAATAGTGAAGTTAAAGGTATTGCTAAGGAGGAAGATCTCAAAACGGGTCATTGTCTAAAATGATTCTCCTAACTAGTTAAACAGGCTAGCCTCACTATTTTGATTATATGTTGTCTGTCAGGGAAGGATATATGATTAAGAAAAAATGTTACGATGCTATTGAAGTATGGAGTTAGAAAAAGGCTGCATTTGCTAGACAATAGAAATTTGCCCAGTTTCAGCTTGAGCAATTAGTTCTCCTAAAACATTTCAATAAGTGTATACACTTGCAAGCATATAGTGTCTGAGAGTTTCTCTACCTCTCTACGTTTGTTCTTCTCTTTCACGCTCCATTTGGGTCTACCAGGTGTGTGATTATTGTACAGAATTCCTTATATAAAAAGATGTAGTGGATTCAGTGTTGTCATCCTTTATATTTGGCTGATCGGTTATAAGTAGACTATCAACACTGTACAGGTATTGTAGGCTTAATGTGAAAGGTATTTAATTATGTGGGGCATAGAATGTTAGATATTGTTTCCCTGACAAAAGACATTTGATATGCTAAATTTTCAAGTATTTGCATAGCCTACACCAAAGAAGTACAGGCATTGAGTGAACTCAGTGATTTAGGGAGATTGTCAAACACCTTTGAACAATATTGGGAACATAATAGTGATTTTACAGACAAATATTGCAATTTGATTTTAAGTAAAAGCTTCAGTTCAATATTCACTGTGTAATAGATTAAATGAATTTGATGGAACATTACAACATGATACTTAATACATGCATTTCATAAAATAAATGTACATCATTAATAACTAGAAATGAGCTGCTTACCATTATAACTTTCCTAGGTTGGCACTGTCATCTGAAGCCTGTTTACTCTCAACAATGTGTAGAAAAAGCTATTCTAAAGGAAATGTAGTTGTTTAGTAGATAAGTCATATAAACACCTTTTTTGTAAAGGAAGTTGTGTTTGGAATGATGTCATTTTGATCTTGATTTCTTGTCACAAAATGAAGATTTTACTCCATAGTTTCCCTACTCATTTATTTGGATTTTCTATTCATCATTTGTAACCAAATCAACCATATGAAATAAATGTTAAGATAAATGCATCAGAATGTCTTAATGGATTGGTTCATATGCACATCGTATACAATTCCCCAAAATAAAAAATAAAAATATAGTAGATAAATAAATGTAAGCAGTAATTCAATTATACAATGAGACATTTATGTATATATATATATAGATCTTTTAATTAGCCTCTTTATTTATTCTCCTTTGTAATAATTACCTTTTTTATTTATTGTCCGTTATAATCTTCAACTTTATTTATTAATTACTTATTTTTTAAATGTTTATTTATGTGTATATTATAATATTTTTGTCTGTTTTATTCTTCCTTTGTATTTTTTTTACACTATTTATTTCTTCAATGCTATTTATTTCTACCTGTCATATTTACATTTCTGTATGCATTTCTGCCTCATTATGCAAATGAGAAGGGGCTGTGTCTTAGGGGGAAAACGTCTGCCCATTGGTTGGTTAGCATTATACTGCATCCGTCGAATCTACATGGCTTTTCCCCACCAAAAAGCATTGTTTAGTAATGGCAAACTAAGCAAGCAGACATTCAGTTTCCGACCTGCTAATTGACTGGAGGAATTAGAACGCTATGTGTGTGATTAACGTTGCGACCGTGTTGAGAAGATGGGCCTCTTCCTCCAAACTATGAAAAACCAGACGGTCGACATCTGTGTCCATGTGTGCCGCTAACCGAAACACACGTTCTGTCGGAGCGTCCAAACGAAAAATAATAAGGTCAGGACTTATAGCGTTGTCTTCAAATAAAGTTGCTAAATGCCCCAGCTCACTGATAACCTCATCAACCGCGGTAAAGATAGTTTTATATTCCCACATTCACACATTCGCATTCTCCACGGTTACGACACAACGTCTTCCGCCTTGCCGACTGCCGAGTGCCGAATCTCGGACAAGAAATACTGTAGCTATCGGTGAACGGAGGACTTAGAGACCAGCGTAAAAGTGCATCCCCCAGAGCTTCGGTTTATATATATGAGAGATTAGACATTTAGTTTATTAAATAGCTTTTTTCGAATGTTGAAATACTTATCGAAAAAAGTAAAATAAATTATTTGCATTACATATCAATTGTTGATTTTTAAGGATTATTTTAAAGTGACAAACGCACCCTTTTTGAAATAGCTCTCTCAGTTTTTGAGATATTCATCTTAAAATGTATACTCTACATATACCATCAGTATACTCTACATAGTACCGTCTAACAGCCGCAACAAATGATTTTCATTAAATGTCAATCGTTGATTTTTAAGGATTATTTTAAAGTGAAAATGCACCCTTTTTGAAATAGCTTTCCCAGTTTTTGAGATATTCATCTCAAAATGCATCAGTTTACTCTCCATGGCCCTCATTTATGAAACGTGCGTACGACCTAAAACAGGTGTACGACGGGCGTACGGCGATTCTTACGCAAAGCAAGGGATTTATCAATTTGAACGTGATCGTAGGCTGCGATAAAATCTCACGTCTGGTCTGACTTCGTGTACGCAAAATCTATAGTGTGACTAGCGGTGTTCATGGTATAACCACCTTGTTCAGTG
>JACXGM010016446.1:0-20461 GCA_016801145.1 Umbra pygmaea | reverse complement strand
GTCGGTGGATCTTAATTGGGGAGGACGTGCTCGTATTACGCTCAGAACCGGAGTGAATGGAATGTGTGCAAATCAAAAAAACAATTGGTTTTGTTCGTTGCGCACCGTTCCATTCACTCCGGTTCCGAACGTAATACGAGCCCGTCCTCCCCAATTAAGATCCACCGACCGCGGCTGATACATACATACATACATACATACATACATACATACATACATACATACATACATACATACATACATACATACATACATACATACATATACAGTCATATCAGTTATATGCAAACGTTTAGGCACCCCTGACAATTTCCATGACTTTCATTAATAAATAATTGGGTGTTTGGATCAGCAATTTCATTTTGATCTATCAAATAACTGATGGACAGTAATATTTCGGTAGTGAAATTAGGTTAATCGAGTTAATAGAAAATGTGCAATTAGCATCAAAACAAAATTAGACAGGTGCTTAAATTTGGGCACACTTGTCATTTTGTTGATTTGAACACCTGTAACTACCTAGCACTGATTAATTATAACACACAATTTCTGTGGTGAGCTCATTAAGCCTTGTACTTCATAGACAGGTGCATCCAATCATGAGAAAATGTATTTAAGGTGCCCATTTGCAAGTTGTTGATCTCTTTAACTCACCTCTGAAGAGTGACAAGATGGGGGCCTCATAACAACTCTCAAATTACCTGAAAACAAAGAATGTTCAACCTTATGGTTGTGGGGAAGGATACAAAATGATCGCAGAGATTTAAGCTGTCAGTGTCCACTGTGAGGAACATAGTGAGGAAATGGAAGACCACAGGCACAGCTCTTGTTAAGGCCAGAAGTGGCAGGCCAGGTAAAATATCTAAGATGCAAAGGCGAAGGACGTTGAGAACAGTCAGAAACAGCCCACAGACAACCTCCAAAGACCTACAAAATCATCTTGCTCAAGGTGGTATTACTGTGCATCATTCAACAATTCAGCGGACTTTGCACAAAAAGAAGCTGTACGGGAGAGTGATTTGAAGAAGCCTTTTCTGCACACACGCCACACACAGAGTTGCTTGACTTATGCAAATGCACATTTTGACAAGCCAGCTTCATTGTGGAAAAAGGTGCTGTGGACTGATGAAACAAAGATGAAGTAATTTGGTCATAACAAAGGGTGTTATACATGGCGGCAAAAGAACACAGCATTTCAAGACAAACACTAAAATTTGGTGGAGGTTCCATCATGCTGTGGGGCTGTGTAGAAGTGCCGGTACTGGGAATCTTGTTAAAGTTGAGGGTTCTATGGATTACACTCAAAATCAGCAGATACTTGAGAATAATGAAGAGCCCTCATACTCAACTCTGGACCTCGAAGCCAGATCCACTCTACTTATTCATTGCAACCCTCTAATCTGGGATTTATTTAGACCTGGGACACCAGATGAGTCCAATTAATGTTGAGGTAGAACAGAAAACCAGCAGGCTCTGGAACCCGTAGGTTTAGAGTTGAATACCTCTGATGTTGAGGAATCAGTCACAAAGTTGAAGTATTATATATTATAACAAGACAACGACCCAAAACACTGCTCAAAAGCTACTCTGGCATTTATGCAGAGGAACAAGTACAATGTCCTGGAATGGCCATCCCAGTCCCCAGACATGAATATCATTGAATATTTGTAGGGTGATTTGAAGCGGGCTGTCCATGCTCAGCAACCATCAACATTATCTGAACTGGAGATGTTTTGCAGGGAGGAATGGTCCAAAATACTCGTCCTTAGTGCCGACTCACTCACCGGACCGTCGATTTGACAAAAAACTGCATACATAGGTGGAGCTCGGCTACTTAGCTACAGAGCTAAGGCGGGGCTACAGATTAGGTGTCCATAAACAAGTTGCGTATCTAATGGTAGTTCTGCATTTATTTTTATACCGTGTATACTCAGTTCAAATTCATGCACCGATCCGTGACGCCCGTACCGTTTCGGTTCAATACGAATACATGTACCGTTCCACCCCTAATATATGTATATATATATATATATGTATTACAAGCTATCAAATATTTTGGAAGTTTTTTTTGCCCGTAATTTTATAAAAAAATATCTTCAAATATTCTAGATTCATTACACATAAAATGACATATTTCAAGCCATTTTTGTTTCAGTGTTGATGATTACAGCTTACAGCTCATGGACATAAAAAATCCAGTATCTCGTAATATTTGAGTAAAGAATTTATAACAAAGAAATATTGACCTGATAAGACTTTCCTGAGCTTTTAATCTCTCAGTCTGGTTCAGTACACATACACAACCACAATCTTAGGAGACTGCCACAGAAGGTCATTGCTGAAAGGGCTGACAGTTTGCAGAGTGCTGTATCAAAGTATATTCATGGAAAGTTGTCTGGAAGGCAAACGTGTGGTAGGAAAAGTTTCACAAGCAACAGGGATGACCACAGCCTTAAAAGGATTATCAGTCGATTATCCTTGGGGGAGCGTCACAAGGAGTGGACTGAGGCTGGAGTCAGTGTAGCAAGAGCCACCACATACAGACATGTCCAGGAAATGGGCTACAAGTGTTGCATTCCTAGTGTCAACCCACTTCTGAAACAGTGACAATGTCAGGAGCAACTTAATTGGTCTAGGGAGAAAAAGAACTGGGCCCGGTTCCCCAAAACGTTCTTATCGCTAAGTAGTTCTTAACCTATTCCTTAACCTATACGTTAAGAACTACTTAGCGAACTACTTAGCGATAAGAACGTTTTGGGGAACCGGGCCCTGGATCTTTGCTTTGTACCAAAGTTATTTTTTTAGATGAAATTACATTTTGCATTTCATTTGGAAAGCAAGGTCCCAGAGTCTGGAGGAAGAGTGGAGCAGCACATTGTCCAGTGTGAAGTTTCCACATTCAGGCTTTGGAGTGCCATGTCATCTGCTGGTGTTAGTCCAATGTGTTTGATCAAGTCCAGAGTCAATGCAGACATCTGTCAGGAGATTTTAGAGCACTTCATGCTTCCATCTGCTGACAAGATTTATGTAGATGCTGATATCCTTTGAGAGGCAGCTTGAGAGTCAGGTGGATGCCGTAACTAGAGGGAGTTTAGGAGTGGATGTACAGCCCGATGGATCCTTGAGCGACATGGACGTCCAGTAGAGTCAAGTAGATGCTGTCACTAGAGAGAGCTTCAGAGTGGATGTACAGCACAATGGATCCTTAAGCAATGTGGACGTCCAGTAGAGTCACATGGATGCCGTCACTAGAGGGAGCTTAGGAGTGGATGTACAACACAATGGATCCTTGGCGACGTGGATATCCAGTA
This sequence comes from Umbra pygmaea, assembly GCA_016801145.1. Taxonomy (NCBI): domain Eukaryota; kingdom Metazoa; phylum Chordata; class Actinopteri; order Esociformes; family Umbridae; genus Umbra; species Umbra pygmaea. The sequence continues at coordinate 17,150 of JACXGM010016446.1, read as the reverse complement.
GAGTCACATGGATGCCGTCACTAGAGGGAGCTTAAGAGTGGATGTACAACACGATGGATCCTTGAGCGTGTTGTTCAGCCTGCTGTCTAGCAGGATGCGTGCTGTTGATGTTGTGCAGCACTCAAAAATAAATAGAAAGGTCACCCCAATTTATATCAATAAGGGCATTACAGGAGGATGGATGGCAAGTGGTAGTATACCAAAAGAAAAATATATATAGCCGGTCTATTATGTATATCTAATAATAATATGCATTTGCATAGTAATGGCATCTGAAAAAATAATGTACAATATTATGTCATATTTTTTATTATAATTTGACAAATGCATACAGCACATGTTGATAATTTACCATGAACCAATTACGTAATTCATTTATCATGTCGACTGGAGGACAGAGATATAACTTAACAGAATATACATAGCTATTTATTATATCTGAAGCTGTTATACAGAATGCCTTATATTATTGGCACATTTTTTTATAAAGCATTGACTACGCCCAAAAGTAGCTAAATATATTTTCCACAATATTCTATTTTTTTAGAAAACCCAGGAATTTAATTGTGTTTTGATTGTAGTTGGCTACTTCATACACTAAGGTGACATTACAACTTTTAGAAATGATAGTAAAAATTATAAATTGTGGATGAGATAAAGGTTACATCATTAGGACATGGCATAATTAATTATATATCAGTCATTTCCAACAGTGTTGGGCATTTGCAATATTGGTAATATCTTGGATATACACTCAACGGCCACTTCATTAGGTACACCTGTTTAACTGCTTATTAACGCAAATATCTAATAAGCAGCCAATCATGTGGCAGCAAGTCAATGCATTTAGTCATGTAGACCTGGTCAAGCCGATCTACTGAAGTTCCAAATAAGTGAGTGGCAGTTCTCAAGGTGAAAATGCCTTGTTAATGGCAGAGGTCAGAGGAGAATGTCCAGATTGGTTTGAGCTGATAGAAAGGTAACAGTAACTGAAATAACCACTTCAACCAAGGTATGCAGTAGAGTATCTCTGAACCTACAACACATCAAACCTTGAAGCAGATGGGCTACAGCAGCAGAAGTCCACACCAGGTGCCATCTTGTCAGCAAAGAACAGAAAACTGAGGCTACAATTTGCCCACAAAAATTGGACAATAGAAGATTGGAAAAACATTGCCTGGTCTGATAAGTATGAATTTTTGCTGCGATGATGGTTGGGTCAGAATTTGGCGTAGACAACATAAAAGCATGGGTCCATCCTGCCTTGTATCAAGGGTTCAGGCTGTTGATGGTGGTGTAATGGTCTGGGGGATATTTTCTAGTGTGGGGGATATCTACTTTATCATTTACTTATTCATCCAAAAGACTGGAGCGTTCTACTAAAGATAGGCCTGTGTGCCACCTACAGTACCAGATGTCAGATTTCAGTTACTTATTTCGGCCTATGTAAAGCTGCTTACTTACGTTGAGTGAGCATTCTTCAGATCTTACGATCCTCCATTTCCTTCAAAGTTTATGCGCTTAGTTTTGTGCACTTTGTTTTACGTTTGGTAACAGTCTTTTTGTTTGTTCCCATATTTTGTGTATTGGTTACTTGTTCCAATTAAAACACTATCAACCTGGATTACCACTTCTGCCTCCTACCTAAACCAGAAATGTACACCCATCTTCCAACAGCTACTTGCTGCAGGATAACGTGTAATGTCAAAAAGCTCACATCATCGTTTTTTTTTAACATGACGGCGTTCACTGTACTCAAATTGCCTCCACAGTCACCAGAGTCCTCATTTATAAATGGCGCGTATGCACAAAATATTGTGTACACTAGTTTCTAAGCAAACTTTGGGATTTATAAAAAACTAACATCTGCAAAATAACCACTCAAATATATTTTAGTTTAATCTGGAATCATATTTAATTGGATCTGTAATTATCAAACACTTCTTTCATGTTATAAAATGCATTGTCATAAATAAATAAGGTAAACAGGAGGAGAAATTAAATTTAAATGGATGCTGTTGCCTCAGGCAGATACGAGTGCACAGTTTCATATATGTTATCATAAATTAGTTGCGCATAACAGTCAAACGTGATAAAGGCCCTGTCAATGTCAATAACATTCATTGCAATTACCACAACTGAAAGTCTTACGATATTGGGCAACTTTTATGATAAAATGGGTGGGTATAAAAAGGCATGCAATGGCACTGTTGGAATGGCCCGAATGAAAGAGAGTGAAAATACAGAAACAAGCAAGAGTTACTGGCCAATCATGATGAGTAGCTTATGATCCGGTTCCAATTACCAACAGCTATTATCTTTGACCTCTGTGCTGTAGTGAGCCCAGGTTTACAGAGAAGCACCGCAGAAACCAAGCCGTGTCAAGTCCTGACAAAATTCGGATTTCTAGCAACAGGCATTTTTCAAAGGGAATTGGCTGACAGGTCAGGGAACTCTCAGCCAAACTTAATCTGTGTTATGTCAGATGTGGTAGGAAGTATAATTGGATTGACGCCCCTCTACCTAAAGTTTCCTTACATGGTGGGTGAACAGGTAAATTAAAAAGTGCAAATTGCAGCAATGTCCGATTTCCTAAATGTAATCATAGCTATTGACTGCACGCATGCTATAAGGGCACTAAGTGAGAATGAATTTGCTTTAATTAATAAAAAGCATTATCATTCCATTAATCTAGATCGTATGTGATGCAGACATGGTATTAACTAATGTAGTGACTCGGTGGCCTGGATCAACCCATGACTCCTTCATATGGAGGAATAGAAGTGTTGGGCACAGACATGAGGCCAGGGCTGTGCGGTATGTCTTGCTTCTAGGTATGGATTAATCGAGACATTCTACATCAATTGCAATTTTCCCTACTCCAGTGCCTAATGCAATAGCCTTGCGGGCTACAGGGTTGGATAAGTACATTATTTTATGTAATCCGTTACAGTTACTAATAGTCAATTCACAAATGTAATCAGTAACGTAACTTTTGTATTACTCAAAACTCAGTAGCATCAACTAATTACTTTCCATTACTTTAAAATTACTTTAAAAGCTAGTTGATCCAGTTGAATGGTGTCGCAGGAAGTTTGCTCACATAACCTGGTTTAAGGTTATTATCCCCACCCAAAATTGTTGCAAAAGGACAAAGACTAGCACTCCAAAATAAATACAAAGTTCACACCAATTTATGTCAATAAAGGAATTATAGGCGGACTGATTGCAAGTGGTAGTGTATCAAAAGAAAAAAATATATAGTGGGTCCAAAAATGGCAGTTGACAATATAATGTAGAATATTATATACTAATATTAATTTATTGTTTGAGATATGTACAGTATATTGCACAAAAACTGCATTTTGGTAACCATGAACCATTTATTTAATACACTTATCATGGCAACTAGATGACAGACATATAACTTAACACAATTGAAGTTTATTGTAGTAATGTATAATGAGAATAGAGATGACTGAAGACAGGCAGGTATTCAAGGGAGCAAGCTTCGGATTATCGTCACAGGCAGGTACTGGAAGTGAAGGCATGGAGTACCAGAGTTAGCAAAACAATAATTTACAACCATAAGGGCGCAGCATTCAGACTGGCTATACAAAGGCAAAAAGTAGTACACTGCACAGTGCTCATACTGGCGGGTATAGAGGTAGCTCGGGACTTGACCCACATGATAGTACAACAATAATCCGGCAAAGGCTGACTGCCTTCACCTCCCTTATATAGGGATGGTGGCAATCAGCCCAGGTGTGGCAGCGGTAGGAGGTGTTCAGGATGAGTGATGATGGGACTGGTGCTCAGGGACTGGTGCCTTCAGGAGTGCAGGGAAATCAGGAACTGGTGCTCAAGAACAGACAAACAAACATAGAAACAGCCCAGACACACAAACAAGGGAACCAGGAACAGGGAATTGATACACAAGGAAAGGAAACAGCTCAGGAGAGCGGGTTCATGACAATCGTAACTGATTACAGTAAAAAAATGTTATGTGATTACTGTAATCAGATTACTTGTAATCAATTACTCCCCAATTCTGGCAGGCGACATATGAAATCCCCTCAAAGGGTGGCTGCTCAACCCTTTTGCCAACCCACAGAATGTAGAGGAACTACAATGTTTACCATTGCCAGGCACGCTTGTTGTGGAGCGCACCGTTGGGCTTCTGAAGGGAAGAAGATGCTGCCTCGACTCCTCAGTCAGAAAGCTTTTATACAAGCCTGTCCGTGTCTCCATCCACCTCTGTTACTATACCGCTTAGGAAGAATTCCCCTATAATACCCTCAAGTCCCTCATCAAGGGGGTTGAGCTCTGGTGCCCCCTGTCCCCTGCCTGTAGCACACAGACATGATGTCTGTGTAAGGCAATGCACTTTTTGGCCTCCACTTTAATATCACTCCACTGCTTTTATTTCTGGAATGGTCCAAAAGGCACAGCAAAAAAATCATCATATGGAACCATCACGCAGGCACACTTGTACACCATAATCAACGTCATAATCAATCTTCCGCATCTTCAAGATGGAGGACAACGTTGCATACCACTGTCCTCCTCCAGCATGGCGACTGGCAGGAGATTTTACAGTTTAGTATTCATTGACAATAATTTGTGTGACAAAATCTATCTGCTGAGCTGTCAAAGCTTTTCTTGCAATTCCATAAACCCATAGGTGAAAGCGACATATTAGCTCTTGCCGATCACACCTGCCACGTAATAGCGTTGGAATATACTGGAAGTTCATTAATTTCTAATGGAACGCTGCTCTCGCCTTGCAGCATTGCATTGCAGAAGCAGTTGCAGAGCGTTCAGTGTGTTGAATACGTTGGAATTATCATTTATATATATTATTTTATTTTGTTTAAAAAAAAAGTTGTATTATTATTATTTCATAGATGAAAAAATAAAAATTATTCTGTTCAAGGTTCTGTTCAAATAATTTATCAGTAATAGCAGCAGGGTTTCCAAAAATGTATTGTAATAACTGGTGAAACGGAGTGTTCGTTCCACTTCATGATTGTGTCCCACTTGTTGTTGCTTCTTTACAAAAAATTACAGTTTCATATCTTTATGTTTGAAGCCTGAAATGTTGCAAAAGGTTGAAATGTTCAAGGGGGCCGAATACTTTCGCAAGGCACTGTATGCAGCAAGAGGCAGGCAGGTAGGTGTAAAAATGTGTGGTGTGTGTGTGTGTGCGTGTGTGTGTGTGTGTGTGTGGAAATGAACAAACTGAAATCAACATATCAGCCTACAGATGAAAAGCATCTCAGGCAAACCTTTCTTTTTCTCAGAAAAATTAGGGGTGTACCAGCCTTAAAGCCTTCTTCAACAAGTTACTCTAGTGAATTCTACATTTTCCCTTGTCTTGTTGACTGGAAGCATTGTCTAGTTGACTGAAAGGAAATTGTACATTTTTCATTCGATCATTCTTTTTTATTTTATTTTTTGGTGGGTATTTTTTATTTGACACAACAGCAGGAATTAGAGAGACAGGTATGTAGAGGGAAACAGATAGGATGGGCACAGACAGTTGGCCAAGACCGGGATTTCTTCAACCATTTGACTTCTTTGTGTTTTGTGTTACTGGACAACCCAGCTGCCCTTCAGTTACAGCTCAAAGACAGATGACCTAGTAACTATATTCTATACAATACTCTCATACAAATCAGCATTCCTTCTTACTTTGATGTTGTCACGTTGTACAAGTCCTAATGCACCAAAGCATCCTCAAATATTGACAGATTGTTTTCACTAGACATGTTGCCTAAAATGTTCAAATTTTCACTAGAACTTGTGCTTTATGGCAAAATCGAGATGTTTGTGGCTTCCTGAATGATTGTACACCTTGCTCATGGAGAGATTTTGGCAGTATGGCAAAATTTACTTCTGTACAAGACATTCTCCATTTGGACAATTTAAGGATTGCTCAAGAATTGCTATGTAACACTTGCCAAACCGAGAGGAGCAACCTGACAACCACAATCTGATGACAAGAACCAGATTTAGGCAGACTTGTGTCACATCTGTAGTGTGTTGGTACTGTTGATAAATGGAGACCGAAACAGGGAGTTGTGTTCTTGACTGTTTTAATTTAATGTGCATAAAACTATTAAACTACGCCGCCATTCGGCTGTTTAACTAAACACGGGTGACTTTCAAGCCCAAAACAAATAACCTAGGTAGTACAAGGCGATTGACACTTTTTCTTTTTTAATATATTAGCTTCAAACACACTTCTTTCACATTGTCATTATGGGGTATTGTTTGTAGAATTTTGAGGGAAATAATGAATTTAATCCACTTTGGAATAAGGGTGTAACAAAACAAAATGTGAAAAGAGGAAGTGCTCAGTCCCTGCTTGTTGTGGCATTATGTTTGTCAAGGCTGTCTGAAATCAGGCCAGATTGTTTGCTTACATTTTCAAGTTCCTGACCCTACTACCGTTAATCCTTTTATTGTTTTGAATGAACTAGGACTGCAATTAACTTTCAACAACTGAAGATTGCATGTTTGATTACTTACCACACCAAACAAAGAACGGAACACATGTCAAATCTTCTGTCAGACACTCTATAGGATATTGGTCAAACCCACAGAAGAAATCTGACAAATAGTAAAATAGAAGTACGACCTGAAAAATATGAAAAGAAATCTGACAGGGGCAAATCATTTTTCATATCACTGTACGTCCCCTATCCCCCACATTCTACTCCCAGTCAAAACCCTGCCTGTCAGAGCAGCAGTCACTGACGTGTGTACTGGCTCTACTCCTCACCTCATATTGGGCCAGGTGACATGCTATATAAAGCTCACCCATCAAACTATCTAGCTGTATGAAACATACAGTAGGGGCCTGCAGGTGGAGAGGCCAGTTCAATCACAGTTTCATCTTCACTGAAATCAATGTGATGGACTGGGAGTGCTGCCCAAATTGAATGTTTGGAGAGGCAGCCACATCAGCGCCTAAATCAAAAGCTGTCACTTTCAGTGTATCTGTCCATAGCAAAATGAATTTCGGAAAGCTATGATGACACACAAAAGAAGAAGAAATAGAAAGAGCTGAATTCTGGGGAAAATGGTAATCATTTTCTTTCCCTTCGCACTTCTGATATTCTAACTGGGGTAAAGCAACTCTGTGGTCCTGGCGGGTTGAATCTCAGTTTCAGTAATGCACATCAAAGAAAATCCTCTGTTGATTAATGCTCAAAGGAGAGGATATCCACCAATCACAGTCATTTCACGCTCTGAAGTCATATATCTCGACAGGACAATGATGATGCCTCATCCGGCAGACTTGTCAACTCACAGGGATCAATTCAAACAGCCATTAGGGACTTTTTATCCCTGTCAGCCTTTAACAGACATTAAGTCAAGAGGGAGAGAGAAGAAATATCGTTGGTGTTAATCATTTCAACTCATGTCACATGCAAGGAGAGAGTGGCGCGTAATCTGTTCCATTGACTTTCATAAGATGTTTTATTTGAAAGGATAGAAATGGAAATAAACATTAGCTTTATTGTTTTCAAGAGGTCATGAATGACTGCAAACTGTATTCTCCATTCAGGAACATTAATAATTGGATTTCTCAATATTAATAATAGCAACATTACATTTATTCACCTGGTATTTACTTTGCGCCAAATAAAGACAATGACACACCTAATCTAAAGCATTGTGACATTTCCTCTCATAAATGTGACCTTTTAGTATAATTACCTGTATATAATTACCTGTCAAGGGCATTCATACACTACCAAGCTAATTTAGTTATTATACCGGTGGCACAACCATGTAGAGCAGCAATGACTTTAATAATTCAACCAGCTCAATGTAACTGCGCGAAAAAGAAATGTGGTTCATTAAGTGATCTGAATTAGAGATGAAGAATTTGTGTTGTAACTGAGAAAGCTGAACCACTGTAGACAGCGACAAAATATACCCTTAAACAAGACCAATTACTAACAAGGATTTTGATTTTTTCAAGACTAACTCTGCTACATTCCTGTAACCATCATAGATGAGTCATCTATTTGTCAGGTGTCTAAAACAACAAACAAATACAAATAATTTCAGGATGAATTGGCATTTTCTCAAATAACAAAAAGAAATGAACATAGATAAAAGAACATTAAGTACGATTGTTTCATTGTAATTTACAAAAATGTCTGCAGTAATAGTGGAATAATATAGTTTCAAATGTTTTTAAGTCATTATTTTGGGTTAATACAAATAATAATAATTTTTTTGCTATTTAAGTCCAATAGCAGGTATTTAATGAATGAAGAACGTATGCAAAACCATAACCAGGAACAACCAAAAACTAAGAACATAAAACAAATCTATATATAGAAAGATAGAAACCATCATGATAGTCAGTGGTTCGAGCCTGACTGGGTTTTCTCAGACCTCTAGAATTACATCCAGGAATCATTAATATAACATGCAACATGTAACAGAATAACATTCCCTTCTGGTAGTAAGTCGACATGCAATTGCCTGGAATTAACAGTTCAGATGCATACATAAGTCTTCAGGCAATGCATGGAATAATCAGTACTTCTACTACTTTAAAAAGTAACTACTTATTTTACTTAGTTACTTCTCCAAAACGTTACCTTCTGTGTTACTTTTTATTGAAAGTAACAACGGTACGTTACTGCATTACTCTTTATAGAAAGTAACTAATTAAACTACTTTAACTTACTTTGAAGATGCTTTTTACATATGCTTTTTGGTGTGTCTAGGTTTAGTATCATACAATACTCATTGGACAAAAAAGTATCAATTTATTAACCTTCCCAAATATTTAAACGATTTGAATAAATTTTAAGGTTAAGTTGATTAAGAAATAATTATTATATATAGAAACAACCTTGGAGCAATTAGGGTTAACTGTCTTGCTCAAAAACAGAATGATAAATGCTTCACCTTGGTAGTGTGTGTGTGTGTGTGTGTGGGGGGGGGGGTAACCATTCTTCTGGGGGCTTCTTCAACAATGAATCATGGGCCCTAAACAATTAGGCCACCTTGCCCCCCTAGATAGTGATTGCCTGATCATGTCGAGTACAGACTTGTGGTAACTACTTTCTCCGGGCATGATCCAATTGGCCAATATGATCAGTCTAATTCTGATGAATGTGTGAGTGTTTGTATGTAAAACCAATTTAATCTCAATGTCTGAGTATATAACAAATCTTAACTGAGTAAAGATATACAGATAATTTTTTTTTAAGTTTCATACAATATGCAATAGGATTTGACTCCTAGTAATGCTACTGAAATTAATGGAGTCACATGGAGAATACATTGAGCAGGCCTGAACCAGAAATATTGAGTCTAAAACAGATGTGGGCAATTATTTTTGCTTGAGGGCCACATTGAGCTTTTGAAACCAAGTTAAGAGCCGCATTTTATAGCGATGCATGAAAAATAGGAAATGTTATTTCATTAAATTAACCCCACCTCCTACACAGTTACGAGCTTATCCTACAGAAAATAAATGTTGTTTTACACTATTTCCTTGTTTGACTGTAATGTTTTTAGTTTACCAAAATATAGTCCGTGAAAAGTACCCAACTTTGTGACGCGATATCTCCGGCTGTCATTAATCCACATAAATGAACCACTCCTTATTATTTGCATTGGCATTATTTTATCAGCGGAACCCCCTCTTTCCAACCATATTGGTACCATGTTGATATTGGGCAGGATGATGTCCTACATCATTGCAGCATTGCTATTTTGTCATTGTCACGTCATACTTCCTGTCTGTAATGTGTTTAGTTAAAAAGGCAAAAGTCAAAAACACATGACCGACTTCGAGGCGCGATAGCTCCGGTTCTGATAAACTCACATGGATGAGCTAAAACTCATTCTTTTTGACTGACCTTCATGTTTCCAACGTTACCAAGCTTTAGTTGCTAGCATATATGGTTCGCGAGATACAATCGCGGGAGACTGTGGAGGGTAAAAACGCCTCGCGGGCCAGATCAAAGGACCCGCGGGCCGTAGTTTGCCCATCTCTGGTCTAAAGGGTACAGTTTAGATCTGTTGGGTGGCAGAATTATAAGCATTCTGAATGTCTGTTTACTGGCACAAATACACACGTTCCGAGTGCATGTCACTTGAATCTTTGCGCACCTTATGTAGCCTACTGTATGTAGAAAACGTCCATTAAGTGCGTTCTCATCGCCTGTTAAAGCACATTGGACATATTGTGTAACATTATACACGTTTTCAACGCGTGTTTATTGGAATAACCGGGGAAAAACTTACTTGAAAATAACATACCTCCACTCGTTGTAGAAAAAAGCTATTTCGGTCCAAAACATTTGAGTAAGACAAACGATGACAAGCTTTCCATTATATTCCCACTCGACAGGTGCTTGCACGTGATGCACAGCTCACTTGACACATTTATCCTCCCTGATTTTTGATTGTTTTGAAGTAATGTGAATATTTCCAGCTGTTAAAATGTAGGCTATGAATTCTTCCATTTTGCTAACCTCCAATCTGCATAACTCTGCGCATTTCAATTTTAAGTGCAAGATCTCTCCTTTTTTGATTGGCGTGGAGGCGCACTAATGAAATACGGATTAAAAAACAAAACGACGACGGATAATAAATTATTAAATTGTGTTCTAAAACAGAAAAGGTGAAAATATAACGTAAATGTAACTCATTTTCTCGTTATGAATGTAACTAGTAACTAATTACTTGAATTTTAAAAGTAACGCGTTAGGTTACTTTTTTTCAAAAAAAGTAGTCTGACTAGTGTAACGCGTTAATCAGAAACGCGTTATACCCAACACTGTTCTACTATCTCAAAGTGGTAGTGTCCACCCGAACACCAAACAGATGAACAAAGACCTACATTCATTGGACAAACACAGATGTATATACACTCACCTAAAGGATTATTAGGAACACCCGGTCAATTTCTCATTAATGCAATTATCTACTCAACCAATCACATGGCAGTTGCTTCAATGCATTTAGGGGTGTGGTCCTGGTCAAGACAATCTCCTGAACTCCAAACTGAATGTCAGAATGGGAAAGAAAGATGATTTAAGCAATTTTGAGCGTGGCATGGTTGTTGGTGCCAGACGGGCCGGTCTGAGTATTTCACAATCTGCTCAGTTACTGAGATTTTCACGCACAACCATTTCTAGGGTTTACAAAGAATGGTGTGAAAAGGGAAAAACATCCAGTATGTGGCAGTCCTGTGGGCAAAAATGCCTTGTTGATGCTAGAGGTCAGAGGAGAATGGGCCGACTGCTTCAAGCTGATAGAAGAGCAACTTTGACAGAAATAACCACTTGTTACAACCGAGGTATGCAGCAAAGCATTTGTGAAGCCACAACATGCACAACCTTGAGGCGGATGGGCTACAACAGCAGAAGACCTCACCGGGTACCACTCATCTCCACTACAAATAGGAAAAAGAGGCTACAATTTGCAAGAGCTCACCAAAATTGGACAGTTGAAGACTGGAAAAATGTTGCCTGGTCTGATGAGTCTTGATTTCGTTTGAGACATTCAGATGGTAGAGTTAGATTTTGGCATAAACAGAATGAGAACATGGATCCATCATGCCTTGTTACCACTGTGCAGGCTGGTGGTGGTGGTGTAATGTTGTGGGGGATGTTTTGCCACCATGTACCCATCCTCTGTTGGCTACTTCCAGCAGGATAATGCACCATGTCACAAAGCTTAATTCATTTTAAATTGGTTTCTTGAACATGACAATGAGTTCACTTTACTAAAATGGCCCCCACAGTCACCAGATCTCAACCCAATAGATCCCACAAATCTCCATCAACAGCAAGATGCTATCCTATCAATATGGGCCAACTTTTCTAAAGAATGCTTTCAGCACCTTGTTGAATCAATGCCACATAGAATTAAGGCAGTTCTGAAGGCAAAAGGTTGTCAAACACAGTATTTGTATGGTGTTTCTAAAAACCCTTTAGGTGAGTGTATATATATACATAGTGCCTGGCGAAAGTATTCAGCCCCCTTGAACTTTTCGACCTTTTGACACATTTCAGGCTTCAAATATAAATATATGAAACTGTAATTTTTTGGGAGGAATCAACAACAAGTGGGACACAATCATGAAGTGGAATGAAATTTATTGGATATTTCAAACTTCTTTAACAAATAAAAAACTGAAAAATTGGGCGTTGAAAATTATTCAGCCCCCTTAAGTTAATACTTTGTAGCGCCACCTTTTGCTGCGATTACAGCTGTAAGTCGCTTGGGGTATGTCTCTATCAGTTTTGCACATCGAGAGACTGAAATTTTTGCCCATTTCTCCTTGCAAAACAGCTCGAGCTCAGTGAGGTCGGATGGAGAGCGTTTGTGAACACCAGTTTTCAGTTCTTTCCACAGATTCTCGATTGGATTCAGGTACGTACTTTGACTTGGCCATTCTAACACCTGGATATGTTTATTTGTGAACCATTCCATTGTAGATTTTGCTTTATGTTTTTGATAATTGTCTTGTTTGAAGACAGATCTCCGTCCCAGTCTCAGGTCTTTTGCAGAATATATCAGGTTTTCTTCCAGAATGGTCCTGTATTTGGCTCCATCCATCTTCCCATCAATTTTAGCCATCTTCCCTGTCCCTGCTGAAGAGAAGCAGGCCCAAACCATGATGCTGCCACCACCATGTTTGACAGTGAAGATCGTGTGTTCAGGGTGATGAGCTGTGTTGCTTTTACGCCAAACATTATATTTTGCATTGTTGCCAAAAAGTTCGATTTTGGTTTCATCTGACCAGAGCACCTTCTTCCACATGTTTGGTGTCTCCCAGGTGGCTTGTGGCAAACTTTAAATGACACTTTTAATGGATATCTTTCAGAAATGGCTTTCTTCTTGCCACTCTTCCATAAAGGCCAGATTTTTTGCAGTATATGACTGATTGTTGTCTTATGGACAGACTCGCCCACCTCAGCTGTAGATCTCTGCAGTTCATCCAGAGTGATCATAGGCCTCTTGGCTGCATCTCTGATCAGTATTCTCCTTGTATGAGCTGAAAGTTTAGAGGGACGGCCGGCTTTGTACTTCTCCACAACAGCATCTCGGACCTCCCTTTTGTGTTCCTTGTTCTTCATAATGCACTCTGTGCTTTCAACGGACCTCTGAGACTATCACAGAGCAGGTGAATTCATACAGAGAATTTATTACACACAGGTGGATTCTATTTATCATCATCATTAGTCATTTAGGTCAACATTGGATCATTCAGAGATCCATACTGAACTTCTGGAGAGAGTTTGCTGCACTGAAAGTAAAGGGGCTCAATAATTTTGCTCGCCCAATTTGTCAGTTTCTTATTTGTGTAAAAAGGTTTGAAATATCCAATAAATTTCATTCCACTTCATGATTGTGTCCCACTTGTTGTTGCTTCTTCACAAAAAATTACTGTTTTATATCTTTATGTTTAAAGCCTGAAATGTGGCAAAAGGTCGAAATGTTCAAGGGGGCCAAATGCTTTCGTAAGGCACTGTATATATATATATATATATATATATATATATATATATATATAGGTATGGCTAGTTGAGGAGAAACAGGTGTATACATTCATTAGACGATCAAACATTGTGAATGGATAATTAGGCAATAAGTTAAAACAGTATAAAGGTCTTCTAGACACAAGAGGGTCCTGACTGCCTTGACATCAATCATGATGGTACCGCCCCAAGAAGCGACTCCCGAAGCGACCAGCCAGCCACGGGGGGAGGCATGGGGAACCGGCACCACCGGAGGCATCGGCACGAGTAATAGGCCCAGACCAGTCAGCACCGATGCAGGGGGTAGAGCTGCAGGGAGACGTGCTGGGGCAGGCTGGGCCCGCACCGGCGTAGAGGCTAGAGCTGTTCCGGTTTAGGGGGCAGAGCAGCAGGCACTAGTCCAGGAGGGGAAGCATCACTCCCAGAGGGAGAAGGCAGAACCGTAGACACCGGACCTGGAGGTGGGGCAGCTGGCACCGGAACTGGAGGTGGAGCCATGATCTTCGCAGCATGGTCCAGTGTGGCCAAAATTGGCCAAAGGTGCAGAGCTTCAGGTTCTGGCTGTAGGAACAGTGCAGCCGGCACAGGCCCGAGGGGGGGGGGGCACAGGCTCTGGCCTGGAGGGTGGTGCAGACAGCACAGGCCAAGGAGGCTGAGCTGGGTGCTCTGGTGATGTAGGTGGAACAGCAGGCACCAGAAGAGGAGTTGGAGGCGAAGCCATGGACCGCACAGCCTGGAACAGGCATATTGAGTCACAGCGAGCTGGTGTGGCTTACCCCATGCTACAGACAGCTGATCAGGCTCAGAAATGGGAGGCGTGGCGTCTGGCACAGGCGGGGCTGCAGGCTTCAACAGTGTGGGCGGTGCGACTGGCACAGACCGAAGGGGCAGAGCCACAGCCTCAGAAATAGCATATGATCCAAATGGTTTTGGCTGAAGATCAGGGGGTAGAGCAAAGGCCTCAGAAGCAGCAGATGATCCAGCTGGTTCTGGCTGAGGAGCAGGAGGCAGAGCTATGACTTCAGTAGTTGTAGGTGTCTTGGCAGCAGGGGGCAGAGCCAATTCCATCGAGGCTGTAGGTGGCTTGGCAGCAAGGTACAGAGCCACTGCTTCAGCTATATATGGGTCTAGAGAAGGCGTAGGTGTGGCCTTTTGCATAAGCCTTAAAGGTGGGGTCTCTGACTCTGGCGTGAAAGGCGGGGTTCCTATCAAACAGGCACAGAGACAGTACTCCTCTACCTCCAGCTCTGTGCCCAGCAGTGTCAGGCATGCACTGCCCATCACACTGCCCTGGGTTTTCTTTTCCTGGCATTGCTTCTGTGTTTGCCGTTATTGTTCCTTCATTCTTTTTTAACTCGCTGTCTCCTTGTTTAAGGTCGGCATTTTCAATGTGGAGTGAGGCAGGAAGCAAAGGCAGTAGACCAATAGGAGGTATTTAATGAATGGAAAACATATGTGAAACTATAACCAGCAACAACCAAAAACTAATTAAAAAAACAAAGGTGTGCAAGGGCACTCGCTAAGAACATACTACAAATCTATATATAGAATGCTAGAAACCATCATGATAGTCAATGGTTTGAGCGTGACTGGGTTGTCCGGCTTTCCACAGACCTCTAGAATTAGGTGGAACAAATTGGCATTCGTTGCAGAATTCTGGCCTGGGCGCACATCATGTCGGCTCTAGGAGATCCCGGTATAGCACGCACACTACTTGTACTCAGAGCAATGCATTGGTGGCCTAATATGGCCTCAGACGTTCACCGGTATGTGACGTCATGTTTTGTCTGCGCATAAAACAAGACGCCAAGACATCTTCCATACAGAAAGATGCAACCCCTAAATGTGCCACAACGTCCATGGACCCATCTATCTGTGTAGTTCATCACAGATCCCCCTCCATCAGAAGGTAACTCCACAAACTGTTGTGGACCGTTTTTTTTTAATCTTGCAGGCTGATCCTTTTCCCTGGACTCCCTATGGCTCTGCAGACTTCTGAAGCCATCGTTACACACATTATCAGACACAATGGTGTGCCAGAGGACATTGTTTCAAACTGGGACCCACAATTTACATTACAGGTATGGGCTGCCTTGATGAATAAACTAGGTTTGACTGTAAACCTTACCTCTGGGTACCATCCAGAATCGAATGGACAAGGGGAGAGATTAAATCAGGAAATTAGATGATTCCTACGCAGTTAATGCCAAAATCAACCAGAGAAATAGGCTTCTATGCTACCCTGGGTATAATACGCTCCATATTCCTTGTGCCACTCATCTACTAAGATTAATCCATTTCAATGTGTTCTATTCTACTAGCCACCACTGGCTCTTTGGCAACCTACGCTAAGGCAAGTTCCAGCAGTAGATGCTTGGTTCAAACGCGCAGCCACTGTGGGATGCAGAACATGTCGATCGTCAATGATTTTAGGCAGATCGTCACCATGGGGATGCTCCCATCTTCTGGCTTGGAGATCGGGTTTGGTTATCTACAAAAACCTTTGACTGAGACAGCCCGCCTGGAAGCTATCTTCAACCTTGTGGCTTTCTACACTGTTGAGATGTGCGGTTATTCCCTGGCAATGCACAGTCTGTCGTGTGTTAATGCTTACTTATAAAATAAGGAATGTATATTATACTAAAATAATTTATACTTAGCCTATATAAAGCAGATTGATATGCAATGAGGTGTCAAGGAACATGATGAACATATTTTCAAGATTACAGTATGTGCAGTGTTGAATCACATACTCCCACATTTCAAACTTTTGATAGTATAGGTGAATACAGCACTCTACAATGTCTGCTGAAAGGAATCTACTGATGTGTTATTGAGCACTGGGCTCAACATTGCCTTTTAAAATGGGTTAAGCTGATCTATTATCAAACAAACAAATCAATGATAAACAACATGGAAAAGGAGTCTTGGCCAGGTTGATCATATACTGTTAGCTTTATTTTCTGATATTTGTCAATAGGCCATTATCACGCTGATACATGGTACTTCCGCATTCAGTGATCTTTGTGCACTGCCACTTCCGGTGAATCACTCATCACTCTGGCGAACCCATGATGGACGACCCTAAGCTTACGTATACGGCATCCCTGGTAAATTTACCCAAAATAACACTTTCTGACGTACATCGAATAACCGAACAACACTCCATCACAGCCCGCTCCAAAGTGGACAAGAGATACGCTTTCTTTTTCGAGAACTTCATCTACGATTACGAATGTGAGTGGCTACTAGCTAGCTAGCTAGCTAGCATTACATTAGCTAGGTAGGATAACTTATGCTAACGTCCGTTTGGCGTCAGCTCAGATGTTGTTATAGTTATAAAGTGTTTAACCTACGCTAGAATGAACAATCCACAGTATATGCATTAATTATAGTTTTGTCCACCAGTGTCCCACATAATTCACAGGGCAGTGGCTGTCAGGTCTAGGTGTTACAGGTCGATGAAGAAGCGAGAACAGCCCCATTATTTGAAGGTTATTTTAGGAAGCTAAGGCATAATGGAAATAAGTTTAACCCCTTCCACTGTTGCCTGTTTACATCTAGTCAGACAACAGCCATGTGCAATAAATTGCTATACCTTTGTGACATACGTACAGT
>JACXGM010016445.1:0-14653 GCA_016801145.1 Umbra pygmaea | reverse complement strand
ATTTAAAAATAATTTGGAATGATCGGATATTGAATATAGGGTAAATTCAAGGTGATATAGGCTATGTAATTATTTAGGTTATGTAAATATAACATTTTAGAAAACAATTCCAATTTTGTTCAAATAGGCATATTATTATTAGAATGCCAATTATATGGCCGGACAGCAGGCGAGATGCTATCGCATTTCAATTGTCTGTTGACTGGCTAACAGTAGCTCTAGAGAAAATGGTAGTATGATCTTCTTGGCCTGGGATTAATACATATTAATTCAAATGTGCAAAATTGTTTTAGCTTATGAGATTTTTGCATTTGTGGAAAAATGTTAAGCCACGAAGCCTTCATCTGCATATTCATTTAGGGGAGGAGGCAAGGCGGGATCAGTGGCTCGTTCACGTGCGGTCAATCTCACTTTGACTGTGATTTATAAAGGAAAGGTACCCAGGACCTGGCGTACGACCGGTTTTATACATGTGAATTTTTCTGTGCGTACGTTCTTTTCCAGTTTTGGCCGTACGCCATCTTCTGGTATGTAAGCTGCGCAATCTTTTATACATGAGGCCCCAGGATCCCCATCCACTTGAACATGGCACGCACCAGAGATCACAATCACCAGAATTCTAATCACCTGCTCATCATTCCCAGTTGTATAAAGCCATGTCTGTTTTGTTGCCTCATTGCGAGGTATTGCCAATATTCTATTGCATGCTGAGCGTTCTATTATTCCTGTTTCCTGGTATAATGGATGGTTTGTCATTATTTGGATCTATTTAGATTTGCCCTATTGTACTTTTGTCTGTGTTTATGACCTCTGCTTGCCCCGAAATATCTATTGGATTTCGGATTTATACTGTTTTGCCTGCACTGTGTACCTTACCCTGCTTGTCTACATTTTTGCCCTTGGATTGTGGATTGCTCCCATTTTGCATAGCCTGTGTACCGAACTCTGTCTCACTGATTACGGCCTTTGAACTCTGCCTGTTCCATTCTGTTTATTTATTAAAACATTGTGTATTATAATCAGAGTGTGGGAGTCATTACTAGTATAGTATATCATACATGCTAGAATACTAAGTATCTCAGAAATCAAAACTTTACTGAAACACAACTATCTGGATAATCCTTTAACATTAAAAGAGTAACTTTCAATCTAGTCATCAAGCATTTAAACATGCTCGATCTGGTTTGACAAAATAAACTAAATATAAATTTTGGGGTTGAAACAAATGTTATGACTGCCATACATGAATACACCCCATGTATGTGGCTTTGCCTAGCAATAATATGAATGTCACATTTCTTATCAACTTTCCACACTTCTTGCATCTGAAGCACAGTTTCTGGGTGCTCCTATGTCAATATTGAAATGGCAAAGACATAGATTTTGGACTAAAACCCCCAAACTTAACGTTTGTTGTTAACTATCATAGACAGTTTTTCAACTCATGTGCAGTGAGGACTCCCCAAGTGTGCCTAAGAGACTACTTAGTATTTCTTTCGATCCAATTTTTTATACCACTGAAGGCCACTCCATAATTTCACACATTTGCAATTTTAGCAGCATGTACTTCTGACATATTTAGCCGTATATCATGAATTTGATCAATGTTTTAGCAACCTGCTACTAACTACAACCCATTCCAGTAAGGAAATATCCATAGCTTCAACATCAATTTTGTTTTGCTAGTTGCAATGAAGTGTAAAATGTGTGCCTCGACATGTTTGGAACCACCCAAGTGTGCCATGGCATGACAAAGGTTGGGAACCACTGCTGTGTCCGTTTGTGTTTCCTAAGGATATCTGAACTGACACTTTCAGTCCTGGCAACAAAGGAATTTACAATATTATAAGAAGCACTATGAAGAAATGTCAAAGTCACAACTCTCACCTGCCAAAATCTTCTGCACAAAGTTGAGTAAGTACTATTATGTGGAATTGGTTTGCTTTCAGTCATGGGTAGCAATAAACCACTCTACAATTCACCACACATGAAAAGTTCCTTTTGGTCTGAAAAGTGCACTTCTGCTCATTTTCTGTGCTCCTTATCACACTCCTTAAGTAGGGTTTCAAATGCCACATGTACAAGCTGGGTTTTATCAGTTTGGCTAAAACACATCAAATCCTTTCACCAGAGATGGATGTTGCCACAGAAACGTGGTGAACCATGATGATGGGAAAGGTGAAATCCGGCTTGGTTACCATTTAAGTCCAGAGGAGCCCATTTATCATTATGTTGCTCAGAGAAGCCTTGACGGCCTCTAAGTACACAGTGCTTCATTTAGTTGTGTTCCGTCCTTGAAATGTTCAGCATAGTTTGTTGGTCTTACTGCGTTCCAACCTGGCTTGTTATGAAAGCTGTTTTAGTGAAGGACAGATTGAGATGGAGATAAAAATGGATTGAGTGACTGCATTGGTTGCCATCTAACTGAAACTCAAGTTCAGGTCAAAAAAACCAAGAGAGTCCAGAATGGATATATAAATTGCACACTGTAGGTCAATTAGGTTTTTTTATCAGTATGTGTGTATAGTATGTTAAAAACCATACATTCCTTGAACTGGAGCCAGTACTCTTGTACTTGAGTGCTTAAAGGCACAAAGGAAAGGGCTGGTAGCAGCAGAAACACATGCACACATCTAAAGAGAGAGATAGTATGTAAAACGCCCTTTGAAGAGAATGTCTGTTGTAGTCTTCTCAAACACTGACCTGTACAGGGACTAGGATCCATCCGTCCCGTCTTAGTCCACAATGTTCCACTTTGCATTACATTATGTGATGGAGGACGAGGGTCTGAATTAGAGTACATGCTAAAGTATCCTTCTAGACTAGATGTATTTGTCTGGTACCCACCTGGTTATGACATGGATTCTGGCTGAAGACTGTGGACACAGACCACTATTATTCCACTGGTCATTTGAATATAATAAATATTGATGTTGCGATAAAAGGTCACATTTTTAAATAGTCACCCAGGACAGCTAGAGGACTGGCCACCTTTTGGTCTCGGTCTTCTCTAGGTTTCATCCTAGAAAAAACACCAAACTAGGGGTTTTTCGCTAGCTATCATGCATCATTTTCTTGTTGTTGTAATAGTCGTTTTGGGGTTTTAGGCTGGGTAGCTGCATAACAACAGTGTGACAACTTCTGATATAAAAGGGTTTTAAATATGTTTTTGTTATTCACTGATGGGATGTTGAGGAGGTTCATTCCACATGTCAGCATGATGAAACTCTGCTGTAGTGTCCTCATTCTCTTCAAGGTGAGGAAGTGATAAGACTGAGTGCTCAGGGATATGGAGGAGTAACATGGTCAACTCTGCACCCTTGCAGAAGGAGAGCTAAAAAGATGAGGGAGTGCTGGGAGTGGAAATGGGAATCTGGAGCAGAGCTTTCCGGGGGACGAGGGGTCTTTGTTTAAAGAGCCTCCATTAGTGATTAATCACACAAAGTTTCATGTGCACACACAAACACACACAACATTATTCATTCTCTTTCTTATCCTTTTATGGCATGCATACGTGTTATGTGCCATTGAAGCCAGGCTTTATATTTGAGATTGGGATGTCATCTCCAGTCTCCTGCCAGTCTTCCAACCCTTTTCCCAACTCTTGGCCCCTTTGTCTGCTTCCCTGTCAGTTCAACTGAGTGTCATGCAAAGGAATGATGGAATACCGTCACGCCTCATCAGGACAGGAACACTTAGATTCCCTGAAGGCATGGGTGGGAATTCAAGGGGCATGGCTTAGCTGAGATAGGCTCTGATGTCACCAATGGACCATGACTGTGTCAAAGAGAAACTGTATTCCTGTCATCTTCTATCCCATTAAAGGGGTATTTTACATTTTTGGCACGAGAGCTAATTTTATATGAGCTATTACTGGGCTAGCATCACAGTAATAGCTTTTTAATAAAATATCTTTCCTGAGGTCCTTAGTAATAGTGGCTAGACTAATTTAAAAAAACATCAATGTCCAGCCAAGAAAATGTCTCCTGCTTTTGCAGTGTGTACAACAATCAATCTTAAAACACATTGGGGTAAAAAGTTAAACACTTAACCAAAGCAACTTGCACAATTTATTGCATTCATTTAATACCTTCTTTTAAGGAAGCAGGAATTAGAATTGGAACTTACTGATGTTTATGTGGCTATGATGAGGCCTATATCGGACATTTTTCCAGGACAGTGGGGTTAACACAGAGTGACCAGCAGTGGTGGGCCGTCAGGGCCTGCAAGGCCTTCTCTGCAGGCCCAAAGATAATCAGAAACAGAAATGTATTTTTGAACTTCTTTAATATATCTTTTAATAATATATATTTTACAAAGTTCATTTAAATGAGTCTATATGGTGATTTCATTGCTACAGTACGTTCTTTTCAGTTGCCTTGCTTTTAGCTTAGCTCATATAAATGAAAGCTTTTATCCAATGAGATTTTTTCATCTGTATTGTCTCCGGGTAGACTAGGGCCTTCAGAATTCCGAGTGAATACCGTCTGCTGTTGAAGCCCATCAGGACCATGTTGTTGATTGTCATATTTTTAACCAATCAAATTTCGACTTTACCATGTTGGGTGTGTTCTTTGACCAACTGAAGCGTTTCTGCAGGCCTAGCCTTACGTCAGCATCATTTCTGTTGCTGATAGGAGGGGCAGTTCAATAAAGTTCTACAAAAAAAGTAAAAGAAAGTTTGCCATCCGAACAACAACTAGCTTAGCTCTCCCAGCTTAGCTCTCCCTTCTCCGATTTCTTTAAACTTAAAATTTTTAGATTGTTAGATTTTTTACTTTAGCATAATGGCAGATGGAGATGAAGAAGTAGCTTTGGTGGCAAATATAGGACTGGGCAGGATCGACTCTCAGCACTGGGCAAGATCTTTAATTGGAACTTAAAGCAAAGATGTGCTGTACAACTGCGTCATAGAAGTGTTTTTAAAAGAGAAAGGACTTCGTTTTCAAATAATGAGCAGCTTTGGTGAGTTTGATGGATTTTTATATATTTTTACTAGCAGGGCCTTAACTAGGGATGGGCCGATACTGATACCAGTACATTTAAGTACAGGAAAGAATGAAGGATGCAAATTGGTGCATACTATAAATGTAGAAAACGCCATGAGCAACGCCCCGGACCTAGCCTCTGAAAGCCACCTTCAGCGAGGAAAGACAAATGTCCGTAGTTTTCAAAACTTCTGGGTGAACAAAATAGTGGTATTTCTGAGTTCTGACCTATTAACGTTAAGAAATAACTTAAGAAATACGATGTAGCCTATTTATATTTTGTTCAATAGATTACATTGATAGTACAGCTAATTGTGTACCAATTATAATAAAACAAAATACCTTAACTGAATAATATGATTGGGTAATTATCACTGTTTTGGAGAAAGTCACTTTAAACAGACATTCTCATCTTACACAAAACTTCTGCAATGCTTAGTTAGGGCAAATTCGAACACAAACGTCTATTGCGTTCGCGTTTACAAACGTGTTTCTCTCACTTAATTAGGGAAGAAGACGTAAATCATTGACATCTAATAAATATTACACATTCTTGACCTGCAATGTAAATGATGTTCTTCTGGATATGTAGGAATATTTACTTTTCTATATTTGAATTGGCTGATCAACATCTAAGAAATAGCTAATTTTAGCTTGATAAATGTGACATTTGGCATAGTTCTTAAAAGTACTCCTATCGGTACTCGTATCAGCAAGTACCCAAAATGAAATACTCTGTACTTGTACTCGTTCCATAAACAGTGGTATCGGCCCATCCCTAGCCTTAAAAGTTCTTAACGGGGCTTAGTGCATGTACTGTATTTGTATTCATGCAGGGGAGATAAAAAGACACACTTCATCCTGGCGCCAGGCCTGTAAATACTTGTTAATTATTACTGCTTGTTTTAGATCACTACTGGTGTAAAGCATGTGCAGATCTTATATATAAGGTCTGTGGTTCAGATTCAGGGGTCTTAGTGGGCTGTGCCTTTGAGTGTGCGTGGTAAACCTGGATGTGCGTTTAATAATGCGTAGTGTTACATTCTTATGGTTTCAGTTGTGTCGGGTCAATTAGTGTATTGTAAGTCTCATAGGTGTTGAGCCTCGCGTTAAATAACCTTTATTGAGTGGAATAAACTTACCCTCACTATGAATATGGGGTGCATTATATGCCGAATGACAACCTATAGCCCTAGAATGTCATTGTGATGTTATTATAATGCATTTTCATTTTGGGAAGATAGTGAAGGCCTAGGTGTAAAATTCACGGCCCACCACTGGTAACCAGAGAGTGAACACGTGTCAAGTGTCTCACCCATACTGCGGTAAGCATTTTATTATGAGATGGGGGTAATTACTTATAAAAATGTGTGTTATTTATCCATTAACATTAGTTCTCATGCATGCTATGCTAGCCACAAAAGCTCAGTGATGGAACTTTGACTGAACAAAACCTTGTACACAGGACTGTTTTAAATTTCACAGGACTCACCACTAAACATCTTGAAGCGGGTTAATGTCTGGGTAAGTCCATGCAAAATAACTGAATGACTTCAATAAGTATTGTTGAAGCGCTAGATAATCTCTGATCCGCGTAGTGAGGAAGGAGACTGTGAAGACTGCTGTGTCATTCACACCACTGAGGTGCTGGGACATGGTTTGTTTCACTCTGAGATGATCTACTGTTGATTGTCTGAGCTGTTCTTTCTGCTTTTGTGCTCTCCTCTTTCAGGTGGGATTAACTCTGGTCAAAGGCAACAGTCAGGGTCTGTTTGGGACAGGGGGAAGGAGAGAGGCAGGGGCACTTCACTGTGGGATCAGGAGCTCCCTAGCAAAACAAAAAGTGCATTGTGTGGGATGACATCACCAGGATTCTCATTTCAGGGTGTTTCTGTGTGCGCAGGCGCTTGTGTGACGTGTGTGTGTTAATATAATTGGAAAACTGACTGCAAAAAATAACAAAATGTACTCAGCAGTGTTGCTCGTATTACTTTTGTGTATGTTTAAACTGACACAGATGTTATACCAGGAAATATCAGGGAAAATCAGAGCGAGATAAGTAGATGCAATTGTTCCATAATACTTTCCTATAACACTCAATGTTTATTTCCCACAAGGCACATTTAGATTAATGTCTCCTAAACGAATGAAAATGTACATGTAGTTGTGAACTTACACTACAGATCTGTTTACTGGTAGGGAAAACAAAATGCAGGCCCTGAGAGACACTGATAGACGAAGTATATACTTACTGATGACTGAGTGTATATTCTGTGTGTGGTAAAAGGAAATGGAGAAAAAAAGATAAATGTGTGCCACTGCCACTGGTTTTATGTTCCTGTATACAGTACACTGTATAAAATTCTTTGACTCAGTTAAGTTGCGCCAACGTTAGCAAAGTTGCGCCAACGTTAGCAAAGTTGCGCCAACGTTAGCAAAGTTGCGCCAACGTTAGCAAAGTTGCGCCAACGTTAGCAAAGTTGCGCCAACGTTAGCAAAGTTGCGCCAACGTTAGCAAAGTTGCGCCAACTTTAGCAAAGTTGCGCCAACTTTAGCAAAGTTGCGCCAACTTTAGCAAAGTTGCGCCAACTTTAGCAAAGTTGCGCCAACTTTAGGAAAGTTGCGCCAACTTTAGGAGTTAAGTCCACATAGGAGTGAACTTTACTCCTAAAGTTGGCACAACTTAACTGAGTCAAAGCATTTTTTACAGTGTATGTAAGGAGATGATAGCAAGCTGAGGAGTCTAACAGAAACTGTGTGAAAGAAAGACTGCCAGGAAGAAACAAAGCTAGAGAGAGAGAAAGCAAAACATGATTAAATCCATGAGTTCTGGTCTGCATAGGTTCAGCAGCCATTTCCATAAGGAATTAGCCCCCTCTATACCATTGGTCCACAACCCTCTTAGTATTTTTTAATACAGGTATTACACTACACCGTCGTATGGAGCAATATTGATTATCCAGTCTCAAATAGCACCCTATACACGATTCAGTATAGTGACCAGGGTTTGTTATAGGGTACCATTTTTGGCCATAGCTCCTATTGTTCTAGTCAAAGTGCAGATGTTGGTATGACCTCTTACATCTGATTCTTCACTTAGTGAACAGTTCAACTCAAAGTTTGAAAAACATACAGGTCAAATGTCTCCATTGCAGCTGCTGTCAGCTCTCTAATCAAGCTGAAGTACATGCTGAGTGCAAATTTGCGCATAAAGTCTGAATGTGCGGCATATAGCCAATATGTCAGTGATGAAGGCTGTTTTTTGAGTACATGCAGCCACTTCACTTTGCCGTGCTTACTGGTTTTACTATTAACTGGTTGCCAAAGGAATTAAAAACAGTCTTTAAGTGGTAAGAATTCACAAAATGTACTCATACTCTCAGACTTAAATATAATTTATCAAATTTCTTAAAGCTAAGAATCACTCTTACTCTCCCAATTAGTTAAGACAGCTTGAGAGGTCTCAAGTGGTTAGGAGTTGCCAGTAGGGGTTTGTGATGGCACTGAGGAGACAGAGACATGCGCTAAGGTTTTAGGGCAAGCATCATCTTTGTCAGAAACTGATTGAGGGAAATCATTTCAACAGTGAATGAACGCAGCAATGCATTTTCAGATGAATTGAAGGTGGTGATGATGCTTCGTTTGCAGCAACGCAATGCTGATGATTTGGGCCATCACAACCATCAATAAGCCAATTTGTCATGGAAACATGTATGGCACGTACACCTCCACACATTGTTACACATTTCATTGACTTCCCAACACCACCCTGCATAATCCAACGGAAGCAAACACAATTAATGCAAATTACCGGCTTCCCATGAGTAGTAGGCACAATGGATGGCACTCATATTAAGATCATTGCTCTCAGTGTCAATGATAATGTTTATATGAACAGGAAGAGGTACAATAGCATGAACACAAAAGTTAAGTTTGAAGTAGACTACAACATTTTGGATGTGGTACCCAAATGGCCTGGGTCTACCCATGACCCGTGGATATTGAATGAAAGTGGCCTGAAGCAGCTGTTTGAAAGGCACTTTCTGCCACCGGAGTGCCATCTAATAGGAGATAAAGGATACCCTTTACGCTGGTGGCTGCTCACCCCTTTCCATATGCCACTGCAGAAGCCCAAATGAACTACAACTGGTAGCCTATATTGTAAGCTATTTATACACTATTGTTTCATAGAGTATTATTAGAACACTGTATCCTAATATAGGCAATAAGTAAGGTTTCAATGTCGTATCCCTTCACAGGGCACATCGTATCACACAAAGTGTGGTGCAGAGGGATTGGCCAATGGAAGCGCAGATTCCATATTCTACACTGAGAAATTAGACTAATTCAGCAAGTATTAGTGTTTCTTCTTCCCTCCAGCTCGGTTTTCTTTTGTAATCAATGGTCGCTATGATTACATCATTAACTCTAGGCTATATATAGGCAGGTCAGTACTATGTAATTGAGAAATAGTGGAAAATGTGTTGGAAACTTTTTTGATCTTTAATTTACAATGTGTATATCATAATGGATTCTCTTGAAAATTCTTTATTGTCAAATATTTATTGAATGTCAACTCCTCTTAGGAATGCCACCATTGAATGTGAATTTATCTGAGAATATTCTTAAACAAGTAAATCTATTCAGTGATTGGTCCTTGCCTATGTCGTCATCCAAAATCCCTTTTGCGGCACAGCAAAGTGTCGTGAATCGGCTCCAAGACTGACACTTAAGATTTAGTCCTACATTTCAGTTAAGTAAGAATGAAATGTTTGATAACTAACTTTTAAGGGCAGCTTTGAGCAAAGAATTGACTTACTCTAAGTCAAGTCTTAACAGTGTTCTTATGAGTAATTCTGAGAAGCTTGATAAATACGAGCCCAGGTTTGTATCTCTATATTGCATTTGTTTTGTGCTATATGTATGTAGTCATGTACTTGTTAATTTACTATTTGCAGAAAAATGAATTGTCCCTCAGGGATAATAAAAATGCTTCTATGCTACCTACCCCTGGGTAGAAACAAGCCTGTAATAACAGTCATTTTATCAATTAAGTATTGACTACCTCCCTAACTCTTGCGCAACCCCTGTGTCTCTGAGGCCTGGAACGTGGCGATAGACATCCGAACAGTGTGCTTAAGATTATGTATGAGTCAGGCCAGAGGAACTCCACATGGCTTAAGATACACAGGCAGTCCATTTATCCTGTTACATCTCATTTTGGCCTGTCATCTCTTTAAAATAATGGAAAAATGGAAAAGGTTTTCACGGGCAAATAGAGGCTACTAAGGTCTTAGCTATAGTGTGCTTACGTAACACACACACACACACCTGGGTATCCATACGTGTGTGTCATTGTGCATGCCTTCATGTGTCTGTGTCAAGTCGATAAAGATCCTGATTGAGTGGTTTGTGATGAGTGAGTGGTGTTAACTGTTGGCACACGCCGCTATCCTGGCAGATGTGATTTTTAAGGGAAATGTGCTCAGTCGGTCGTAAACCCCTGACCTTTATTGAGCTGCTGTTCTGTTGCTGCTATGCAATATTCACTAGTGTGCTACATCTGCAAACAATATAGGTTTGGGAAGTCAAAAGGCAGAAAGTCGTCAGAGGGTGAGGAAGAACACCTTTTCGCAAGTCTAGTTTCCTTTTCACAAGTCGGCATATTGAAGAACATAGTGTGATCATTAAGAATTGTCCATTATTATTCAATTATCTGTTCTTTTTTATTTTATTCTCAGCCAAAGAGACCCATTAAAAGCAGAGAAATATTTGTGTAAAATGTAAGATCAAACCAATCAATGTGCAGATATAATGGTATTAATACAATGAGGCATAGAAGACTGAAAGAGCTAGTTCCAGAAACACCAGAGATAACAACACACAATCACACCACTGTGCAGAGGCAGCCACTGCTGGTATAGACACCACAAACACATGCAAACCCCTGTTTCTTCCCATTTTCTGGCAGTAGATAGTGATTTGAGGACATAGCTACTGAGACAGCTTAAGATCAGAGAGCCTTTAGCAGATAGTTAAACTAGTGTTTGATGTCTATAAATGTCCAGGAAAAGTATGCATACAACCAATAACATGAACTGACACTTTGACTTCTGCATTGGTAATCTGAGATTAAACCTTTCAATAGAACAAGAGTGAAGTACAGAGAAGAACATATGGACATGTTATTAAAAGAAACGGGGAGGATGATTGTGATATTCACCTTAGCCATCAGGTACTGTAGCAAAAAATTACAGGCAAAAAGAAACCTTAATCCTATACAGAAGACACAGGCCACAAACTGTATGTGTTTTCATTAGTATTCTCAAAGTTCCTTTATGAACATTTCTTGAATATGAAGGGGGATTTCTGAGGGTGAAATGTGGTCTCAATTTGAAGTGTGAATAACCTTTGGGTAAACTGGGCAGGTTATGCACAGACATAGTACACGGAAAGAGCAATACATAAGCCTTTTACAATATCCTCAATCTGTATACCTGACAAATGTGTAACAACACACAGTGTATTGAATTAGATTGTCCATGATGATGGAGCAATGTGATAAGAAATGGACGGGCTTGGCGACACATTCTTAGAGGAAGCATGTGATCGATCTTCAACTATCCCGCACATGCTGACGAGTTGTCAGCAAGATGAGGCTTATGGGGAATTGGACATGAAAATTAGGAGTGGAAAAAATATATCCTCACATTCATGATTTTGGGGAATTCTTCATGCTCGTTGAGTGTTTTGTTTAAATTTGGTGATCGGAAAATAAATGAAGTCCATAATCATTTCTAAACCATGTTGGATTATTCGTAATCATTTCAAAACTGAAAAACCCATGGACAATATTGTTGACTTAAGCCTGTCCAAAGGCACCCTAACCCCAAACCATCCTTCACCCTGCCCTAAACTCTGCTCCAAGGCAGCTCAACCAGATGCTAGAACGGCAGCCCGAGAAAAGCTGGCTCAGAGTGAACTAGAAAGCAGTGAAATTCAGGCAGCAGGCCTATGGTTGAGGTGCCACACCCTGGTCCTGGCTGAGGATGAAATGGAGAAAACTAAGATTAAATAGAACCTAATCCTGTTCCACTGCTGTTTGTTAACAATGTAGTCAAAGCACACGTGCTGCCTGGCCCACAGTGAGGCTCGTCTTTCAGGCAGAAAGAGCCAGCCAAACCATTCGCAGAACCAGTGAGACCATGAGGGGGAAAACCAGAGTTCCTTTTTAAATTCTGGTTACGTTCCCAGGCTGGCAGAAGGGAGAGGTGTTTTATTAGCAGTTGTGTGTGCTTACCTTTGTTGCATTAAGAAGGTTTTCTGGTTTTAAAATGGAGAGTTAGAAGGCTAAGGAGCTTAATCTTTTGGGGGTGTTTTCTTAGCTGACATATCACACCAAGCACAATATGTAAGAGATTGACAGTTTTCTTTTTTGTTTAGTTAACACAGACGCCAAGTGTAGGGTAAAGTATATCCTGTTCTTTGGATGGTACAGTGTTTGTATTTACCTGGTTGTCAGGTGTGTTCTCTCTTACCTCATTATCAGTGCCCACGTCTAGCATGACTGGAAGACACTGCTGGGGCGGCATGCCTCCGCAGGCAGTGTAGAGCGCCAGTTTGCCCACAGGGATGCCCATGCCATAGCAGCCCAGATCCCCCAGTCCCAGGATCCTCTCTCCATCCGTCACACACACCGCCTGTTAATTACACCACACCTGTCAATCAAATGTGCCAATCGACTATTTTCAGTCATAACGGATAGTCTATGGTTCTAGTTTCTTTCAACTCTCAGATTAATCTCCAATTAATCACCATACCATATCTCACAAAACGGAGTACACTCCTCACATTCATGTAAATATATGATTATAACTTTTCATGTGATAACACTGAAGAAATGACACTTTGCTACAATGTAAAGTAGTGGGTGTACAGCTTGTATTAGAGTGTAAATTTGCTGTCCCCTCAAAATAACTTAACACACAGCCATTAAGGTCTAAACCACTGGCAACAAGTGAGTACACCCCTAAGTGAAAATGTCCAAATTGGGCCCAAAGTGTCACACAGCCTCTGGATATGACACTGAGCATGTGCACTCAACTTCTTTGGTCGACCATGCCGAGGCTTGTTCTGAGTGGAACCTGTCCTGTTAAACCGCTGTGTGGTCTTGCACATCGTGCTGCAGCTCCATTTCAGGGTCTTGGCGATCTTCTTATAGCCTAGGCCATCTTTAGGTAGAGCAACAATTCTTTTTTTAAGATCCTCAGATTTCTTTGCCATGAGGTGCCATGTTGAACTTCCAGTGACCAGTATGAGGGAGTGTGAGAGCGATAACACCAAATTGAACACACCTGCTCCCCATTCACACCTGAGACCTTGTAACAATAATGAGTCACGACACAGATGAGGGAAAATGGCTAATTGGGCCCAATTTTGACATTTTCACTAAGAAGTGTACTCACTTTTGTTGGCAGCGGTTTGGACCTCAATAGCTGTGTGTTATTTTGAGGGGACAGCAAATTTACACTGTTATACAAACTGTACACTCACGACTTTACATTGTAGCAAAGTTTAATTTCAACAGTGTTGTCACATGAAAAGTTATAATCAAATATTTACAAAAATGTGAGGGGTGTACTCACTTTTATGAGCTACTGTATATACAAATGTTCATACAGTACACTGGGGGGACAGTGGCTCAGTGGGTCAAGTAGGTTGTCTAGCAAAGGAAGGTTGGTGGTTCGATCCCGGATCCTCCTGACCAAGTGTCGAGGTGTCCGTGAGCAAGACACCTAACCCCAGCTGCTCCCGACAAGCTGGCTGGTGCCTTGCATGGCTGACACCACCGCTGGTGTATGAGTAAATGAATGGGTGAATGTGAGGCTCTGTAAAGCGCTTTGGTGGCCATTGTTGGTCAGAAAAAGCGCCATATAAATGCAGTCCATTTACCATTTTACCAATTAACCATTCAGTTACAGTACATGTACAGTCCCTTGCGTAACTATTCACCTCCTTGGATGTTTCCACATTATGTAATGTGACAACCTGGAAAGAAATAGGGGAATTTTGGAAATTTTACCACAACATAATGTGTTGTTTTACACAACATACCTCCCCCAGAGCACCGTTAGTTTTTTAAATTCCTGACGGACGTTGAAAATGTTTTCCAGGAAGAATACTCTAAAATTGCAGGATCCAGATGTGCAAAGCTGGTAGAGATTTACCCCAAAAGACTTAACTGTTATTACAGCCAAAGGTGGTTCTACCAAGTATTGACACAAGGGGGTGTAATTTTGAACCTTCATAATGTTCGGTATGTGTAAAACAAATGGTAAAAATCCCAATACAATCCTATTTCATTCCAGGTTTTCACACTACAAAATATGGAAAAAAAAGGGATGAATACTTATGAAAGGCCCTGTAACATACACATTATAAAATGTATGTATATTGTACCCAATATCAAAAAGAGTAGCAATTCAACTCAAAGGTAATCAGGCATTGACAATACAGTAACTTAAAAACACTGCAATACATTACTACATTCAGCCCTAATAGACAGGAGACAGGGGTTGACATTAACATTATTGGCCAGTTGTTCTTCGGACAAGTAATTCTGTTTTTTTATTTGTCCGATAGCAAAAACTACTCGTCTGAAGCAG